>AXCM01009400.1:0-11464 GCA_000473375.1 Anopheles culicifacies | reverse complement strand
AATAAAATTCGTACTCGGTCACAACAAGTCTTGTTTATTGTATGTAAGTCGAAGCCTGTCGCTCTTATGTTGGGTGACTTACTCCTGTAAGCGTCATTCCTATTGTATAAAAAATACAACACTTGACAACCTCCAGTTGACTGATCATTTCATTAGAATTGAACTGGACGACGCAACCCGCACAAAGATAAAATATGTAAGCACCCCTGGAACAAATCAGCCCAAGCTAGTAGACGGCTTATCATCAAACGTCGAAATGCATATAGAAAAACTAGTGGAAAGAATCATAGACACCAATATTATGTAGAATTACGACACGATAATCTTCGGAAGGTAGTCTCTAATATCTAAAGCTTCTGAAAAATCAGTACAAAAATGGGGGGTACATCAGTATTTGCTTTTTCTATCTGGTGTCTGGTTATTCCGGTTACCTTTAGATCTGCCATTGCTTATCAATATTTTAAGTATATGAAACTATCACCTCATATTGTGATATTATGTCTGGAGTGTTTAAATCCCAATCAAATGCCTTGCTTTCTAAACATTCTTATTTACACAATAACAAATATAAATTGTTTGTGTTATATTATACCACCCGACAAAATGCTTCAAATCTAAACATTGCAATAAAACATACCAAAAACTGGCAAGTTTGTAAGTCACAAGGATTCTTCACCTTTCATTATGTAGCGGCATTTCTGCTACCATCGCATCGTCAAAAACAAAACTAACGAACGACAAATAATCCAACCCCAAATGTGACACCGGCGCCACCGACATTTATTTGATGCACAGCACACTCGCACTCCATGCACCTAACGAGCACCATGCGCGACACTGGCACGTGCTCAATGAGTGACACTGTGGACCCATCTTTGCACCTTCTGCAAAGTCGTTCGCCCAACGGCAATCTGTCACGATCGGGCGATGTGCTTCGCAAACACTTGTCATCAGCGGACGATTCGACGACACCTTGATGGATATGGTTCCGCTTGCGCCGCGTTGAAACAACAATCCTTCACTGATCCGCTGGGTAATGCAGCCTGGCTGATACCCACTACCAGTTCCCTTGCCATTACAATCGGATCGGTGAGCCATACGAGTTGCAGAGAACGAAGGTGAAAGGTGAAATATTTGCCCCAAAGTTACCCTCTGGTTTGGTTTTCCGATAAGCTCCTGTTTGGCCCGGTTTTGGGAGACGGGGTGTGTCTGTGTGATGTCTCATAATCTCGAGCTTGTCGTGAGAATCGGAGCATAACTAGACACCGACGGTCCGTCCTCCAAGAGCTCGCGCCCGGAACGCGGTTGTGTCGCGTGTTACGTTCACAATCCGTTTTGCTGGTTCGACTTTTAACCGTAGGGCAAAGTCTAAAGCTGATGATCCTGGTAAGCTTTTTTTCTTCTCTATTCGCTTCTATATGCGTTTTTTTTTTGTGCGCTGTCCCCACGGCTCCGGCTCACAGGAAGCCAATTTTCTTTTGATATCCGCTGTCAACCAATCGGCATCGGCATTCCATTTCTCGCAAAGACCGCGACCAGAAGCAGCCCGGGTCGCGATGATTGATACGCGACTTCGTGACGAGTGTAACATTGCCACCGTTCCCTTAATCTATGTAAATTCCTTCGGGCCAGCATAAACCGACATGGCTAGCGGGGTGGTAGTAGGTGGAAAAACAACATCGAAACGGGGACGAAGAAGAAAAAAGCCCAACCCCACTCGTGCAACAAACTAAATCTATTCCCCAGATATTTGGAGATCATTTCTTTGGCTCACATGCTTCGGCTGCCCGCACACACACTCCAGCCATCCATACACGGTGGAATCCATCCGGCACGGCCAACGCCAAAGAATATGAAGGTTTTTTGTCACTCGAAATTGAGTTTGAAGTTGAACATGTGCACGCTTGTCGAATGCTTGATTGCTATTTGGTGCCAATTCCCGGTGCTTCCGCACGGGCAGGACAGACACATCCTGTACGGGCATCGACCACGGACCACGCAGGTCGGCAAACGAAGATTGGAGATGATTTTCTTCCTCTGCGGCACGGTATGCCAGAAAAACAAATCGCAAAAGTAGCAAGCATTACGTGCGAGATCAGTGAACTGGAACAACATATGCGATTTCGATAATGCAAATAAACGTGCAATGAATACGCGCGTTCGTCGCACGTTTCGTTTGTATCTTCGGGTTACACGTTACACATTGGACACGGTGCGGTGCGCTGCCTGCTCGCATTTGTCGGCTCACTCCCGAGGGACATAATTAGGAGGAAAAGCCTGAAACAAGTCGTGTTTTGCAGCGTTTGGAAATGGTAACGTACTGCTTATCACACAATGTCAGGGGCTGGTTTGTTTCGCCAGATAGTTTTCCAATTTTGCTGTGACATTTTTTTTCTTGTTACGATATTCCATGCGATCAAAAGTAACAGCATACAGTGAACAATCATGCTAGCTTTTTATTTGTAAAAATGTATTTGTACGAGATTGAAATGTTCGATTAAAAAACGTACACCGGAGAAACGATAGAAACAAAAGCATATGTGAATGCAATGATATTGCCGATCAGTAAAGTGTTGGAGCGAGACATTCATCTTTCAAACAATATCATTCCCGAACTTCATAATGGGAAGTTTAAGATACTACAAATATTCTGATTTGATAAAACCTTTTAAAATCAGATTTCATCCAACAGAAAGATTGTCACTTGGCTGTTAAAGAGATGTTTGATCTGTAACATCCTCATCGATCCGTGTTCCTGATGTCTAAGTACAGTTCGGTGTATAGAATAAGGCCTATTCACATCAATTATTTCATTTATCGTTGTCATCATTAAACTCCTAATTTCGTGTATAATGCGCTTAAATAAATCTCTTATTTCTGCTTAATAAACGACCAACTGATCGTTTATATGTTAGGCAATTGAAATAGGCTTACACCCCGTACGCAGGGCTGACTATCCTGTTGCGGAAACATTCAAATCACGGAAGCCAGAAATGGCAGGCCTCTGGCAGGGCAGAAGACCTCTCAAGGTTGTAGAACCATAGAAGAAGAAGATGACATCGGCATACATAACAAGGAACGGCAACACTGTTCCTTTGCGCTTTAGGACCAATGTTGCATGGTGAAACTGTTCCAGAATTTTTTGATTTGATCTGATGAGTGTTTTCTTACAGATTGACATGATCTGTTACCAAATGTTGAATTTACTATAAAAAACTATTTAAAAAAAACTACAGGAGCCAGTATACTCTACAATCTAGAATGAGAAAACCAAAACAAAGTATGAAAAAAGGAAAGTTAAGAGGAGAATCGCTATATAGCTGGGACTAAATAAAAAGTAGAAACTCATGAATGCTCTGAAAATAAAAGCCATGAACGGAAGGCTGACAAAGAGATGCCGTGGTCAAAATGGCCAAAAAAAGCATTAGCTTAAGTAAAGCATTGGAGTGATCATTTAATCTATCTGATCCCAAATATTGAAGGATATTCCTATATGATCAAGGATCCCATTCTAAAAACGAGGTGAAATTAGTGAAGCAGGGGTCGAACTAAAGATAGGTATTATATACATGTTCTACAATTCCAACAGCTACTGATTACTACGTAGCCAAATTACTATGGCATCACCACGACACTATGCTATCAGAAACATTACATCTAGAACTTGTGTCTTAAAACTCCGTTTATGAGTAATGTAGCTCAGACAACCTTAGAAAAGAGTAAGGGCCATTTCAGATTCTCGAAGAATCATGAGGCCGCCTAAAGCCTTGCCATCGAAGGGGACAACTAACACGCCATTGAAAATGCTTCAGTTGACTTCAGTTATATGCGTTTAAGATGCGCATCGAACGAAAAATCTTCAAATGAGAGCGCTGGATTTAAGTAACTCAGATAAATTTAAAAAAATTGTCACACAATTTGAAATATTGGTACGACTGCCAGCAACACTACCAAGTCGCTCTCAATCTTTGTCATACTTTCCAAACATCTGTTTAAAATATCAAAAACAAAAATTACCTATACAGTTTTAAATTACATTTTTGGCAAACAAACAAACCAATAATGTCATTTTTTTTTCAAATTAACATTTCTCCTTGATTAACAACAATTTACAGACATAAATCGCTCTTTGATCGATGTTGATATCGGTCCATTCTTATCGTTCCCTTGCCTCCCTATGATTAAATTAATGTTAAATCTTTAAAGTAATCCCATCTACAGTATCTCAAAACAGTATCCTTCAATAGTTTTGCGCTAATAGATAACGAAGGTAAGTAATCTTTGATTTTATAAATTCTTTCCCTAATCTTAATATCCTCAAGTCTCTTCACATTTGAACAACGCGCCGTTTTCTCTTCCTACACCTTTTGGCAGCGCTAACACAATCATCATCACTCTCCGACCCAATGCCCGATTGCCGGGTAACGATTTCATGACTTTCTCATCATTCTTTTTTCCGGAATACATTGCTTCCCGAGAACCATCCTATCCACTCGTGTCCCACTATGCCCTATCCTTCCATCAGCGTCAGCTGTTAGTCGTCGCTTACAGGCCAGGCAGTTTGCTTTCCGGTAAATAAATTCCACTTGCGTGCCCCGTATACACATCTACACGTACAAATACGCGCATCCGTTGGAGTTGATGCGCCTTTATCTACGTATCCAACCTAGCGTCTAATACACAAACACGCACCATGGTCCAGAAAGACAGCCATCTTCTCCAGCACCGGCACCGTACAGCAGCAGGCGAGGAAAAAATCAATCAAACTGTCATTCGCCTAATGAGCTGAAATAAATCATTTGCTATTCACCCGTACCCCGTGTCGTACCTACTTAGGGATGCGGCAAGTCCTTCAACGTCTTGATGTGCTTCTTTGCTTCATCGATACAACGGTGCTTTTGGCACCGGTACCGATCGATCTTGCGGGTGCGCTTTTTCCCAGTTCTTCCCACTACATCACGCACGCACCCAGTCAAACGTACGATGTGGGACCGCTTGCCTGTACGTGAAAGTTTGGTAGTGATTTTCCCATCTTTCAAATTGACAGATTTTGCCTCGTTCGTGTACGGTACCATGCAATACACGATGCACAAGACGCGTTCGCGATCCCTCCCAGTGAGGGCGGAAAAACTAACAGCGTGACAAGAGCGAATTTACCCGAAGAAAAACTTTAAACCAATTCACTTTTCTACTACGGATAGATTTGCGTGAGGAGACAGGTCGAGTATTTGTGTCAAATGAAAGTGGTTAGAATATTGACTGCATACACAGAACCACCAGTTAAGAGAGGGCAGGTGTCGTACATTTTCGACTCCGGTTAGTTCAAGTTCCAACAGGTCAATGATTATTTCCCGATTTCGCATGAAAAGGCAAACTAACCAGCCAATCTGACAGCTCTACTAACGTATTTAATTTAATTTTCCAGGTTTGTTCGCACGACTCTCCGAATTAGATACGCCACCATGAGACATGTTGACAGTTTTTCGTCCAAAGAAAATGTCGCGACAGGACACTCATTCGCTGTCTAAAATGTGTTCCTTTCTCACAGTTTGAAGCCTGTAGAACGCACCACTGGACATGCATGTCGCGTTTAAAATGTCATTAGATGTGTGCAGTGCAGCTGCAGGAAGGTGAAACAGTGCCACACGAAATATCCTCATCCCACTATATGGTTAGTGTGATCCGGCACACTGTCCAGCGCACTAACCGCGCACCGGAAAACAACCATCAGCAGCAGCAGTAGTAGCATCTGTAGCGGGGCAACGTTTACATCAATGGCCAATTGTATTCCCGTTCCGGGCACGTACGGAACGTTGAAAACTTTGTTCAACCTCGACCACCGGGCCGGATATTTCGGTCTCGATCTGTCAAAGTTACATTCACGTACCACGTGTGGTGTGGCCTGCCGCAGGGTTACCGCACACTTCGCTTCACTTCGCGACCGGATGTAAAACGTTGCAAATTGGAAAACAGATTTGCATAATTCAAAAAAGGGCCCCCTTGCTTTGGCCTCCGCCAGCCGTTTCGGACGCAGCCCTTTCGCAACGGTCGCAGTTGGCAGTCAGCTACGAAATGCGGACGGTACGCGCTATCGCCACAAAACACTGTGCATAATCCGTGCTCTCTATGACGGTGGATAAGGATTGCGGGCTAAGCCCTTTCAAACAGTAATTATTTTCCAATTAGGATCTTAATAAAGCCCACCGTGTGTAAGCATGATGCCCGTCGAATACCGCATGTTTGATGTGTTGTTTGTGTTTTCCCGTTTTTGTGTCTTTTTTGTTTTTGCTTTGCTTTGCTTCGCATTCGGTTCTGCAAAAAGGTTCATATTTGAGGCATTCAATCTTCCTTTTTTTCGATTAAATAATTAGCGCTATTCAAGAGACTTTTTCAGTCACGTTTAGACCTGTTGTTATCATAAAGTTATTGTACCGTTTTTGCTTACTTTTCAATGTAGAACTCTCACAGTTTTTATTCGTTATGATACGTTCGCGATCTTCGAAAAAAAATCTTTGATCTCTGAAATGTAAAAAACGGATTCTTTTTCTAATGTTATTTTCTTCCATTCTCCCTTTAACGTAACTTTTGAACAGAAATATTTGAAAACCATAATACCAATATTTGAATGCATAATGTGTTAGGAAAGGAATATTTATGATTTGTTTTTAATAATTTTTAAATCATATAACAGATGTAGCTTTTGGCGTACGTCGAACCATTCTGGTTTCATTTGAATTATATTTAAAATATAGAACAAAATTGTCTATTATTCTAAAGCATTGTTGAGTATAATTTTGATAACCAAGTTCATATTTGATTCATCTGTTTCCCACATAATATCCCACATAATAAAAAAATGAATGATGATGATTATAAATAATTTACCAATAACTAAAACTAAAACAATAACTAAATAACTAAAACAATAACTTCTTTACATCAATATAGTCTAGCTCTTCTTCACGAATGAAAAAAAAATCTTTGCGAAATGGACATTACACATACACCAATTACATACCAATAACGTTAATGTAACAATTCGAGCAAATAAAGTGAGCAGCTAATAAAATAAGAAAAATCCTCCAATTGGTTGAAAACATGAATTTTGTTCCTATTTTTTCCCCCATTGGTAATTAGTATATATGGAGAAATATATGTTTTGTTCTGGTACATCGTTCAAAGTTGCGCACGCTTTGGTATTGCTGTAATGTTGGAGAATTGACTTCATGTTTTGGTTTATAATTAATTTCAAACGTTACAACGTACCGAAATATAAATCATAGGATTAAAATATATTTTTCAGACAAATAAACATGTCAAAAAGCATATATTTTGAAGTCATTATTAATCAGCATTCATTCGGGCGTTAAAAGAAGAAATCATTGAACGCTTTTACACATTTTCAGACAGATAGGAGCACGAACTTGGAGCATAACCTTCGTGTGGATGTGCATTAAAAAGCGAGTCTTCCAAGGTTTTGATATTCTTATGAGCTAATTCAAATGTTGAAATCAGTTCTGTAACAACTGTCTCCAGAATCCGATCATCATTACCCTTCAGGACCCGATTTTCAGACGACTTGGTTGTAGTACATGCGGTTAATATGACCTTAGCACCGGTTATATAACAGTACCTTATCATTCAAATGTGTATAGTTTTCATTGAAATTTTGCTCAAACATCTGGCAATCTACATTTAATATTTAAATAAGTAAAAATAAACCTTAAATAAACCAATGCATAGGAAAACAAAAACCCTGTACTACTTGCTCGTGGAGACTGATTATTACAAGGCAGTGATAAACATATCATAAGACAAAAACACATTTTTTATTAGTTATCAAGATCCGCTCAAGCAAATACATTAAAATTTGTTTAAATAAATCTCAAAAAAAAAAGCAAAAATTATTGTTTGTATGAAGCGTTAAAATATAACGCTTATAGAAACACGAGTTGAGTTCTATTTCGTTTACTGATTTGTTGTTTTCTATTTCAAAGTAATGCAACGCTCGAGAGACAATTAAGTTTCTCAATATTTGAGATGGAATTAAATTAAATTGTTTTACATAACTTTGTCTCCCTTGACAAAGGCAGCACTATTGTTTGATTACAATCTTTCAAACTACCATTCGCTGTGCTTAAATTCCAGGCTATAGTTCGATAGTTGAACACCTGGATTCTGTTCGTTGCAAAAACATTCCAAAAAAGACTATCGTATCGATGCGAAGTAATCAACATTCCAAAACTGCAGCACTACATCTTAGCACGGTTCACCTGTTTCATCCCTTTTCCACTCGGTATATTGTGTGTTCTAAGCATCTCGCCAAAGACACAAAATCACATCTCTCTAAACGTATGCTGCCACGGTGCACCGTGCAATGCATACTAACAAACCTGCATACATTCTTCCCAGCAACAAATAAAAACCATCGCTTTGATCTTGCACCACCAACTTCCGGGGTAATTTCAAATTAATATTCCGATGACATGCTCCCTTCGGCTGCTTTCATTATCAGCCTTGCCTTTATCGTTTGGTACCACAGGAGTAAACCTTATGCCCAAAAAGAAAACACACACTCCCGCACAAGCACAAAAGACAACAAAAAATCTCAATCTAATCTCTGATCTGCTGGGGAACGATTTTAATCGATTGAAATTCATCGCACTCCAGGGTGGAAGATCGGTACGTACGCTTCAGAGAAGGGGGACCAAAATACGGAACAAATGCCAATTTACCGATATCGTGCAGGTAACAGGTTGAAGAATATTATCTATGCCACCCAAATGCCAAATACGAGCGTTTGCTCGCAACCCTCACATCCAAAGGACATGCGGAACAGGGTGTTCCGACGGGGCAAAAGGCTCGTTATAGGTGCTTTGCATTTCCTGCATGCATGTACGAGACGACTTTTCCTGTGCTATCGGCGCAACACATCCTCACGGAAAGATGCGAAGCATCCCAAAAGTGTGCTCAATTCTTTTTCCATTATCGTTCCCCTTAGCCGGGGATTTTCCCTATCCCTACTGGCCGTACGCCGTTCCGCTTCGCCCATTTCCATTCAAACAGTCAGTTTTCTATTTTTGACAAGCCAATAAACAACCGAAGCTTACGATAATCGTGTCAGAGTGTCATATTTTCCAAATCCCAGAGCCTTTTTCAAGTTTGCCTTCCTGCTAGCGGATACAATGAAACGCCCTACTCCCCAACGATCCTTCTTTGCCCACCCCTTCTCCCCACCTATTCCGGATACTATCGTTCGATTCATTTTCCTACCCCACCACATTCCACTCACTTTTCGCCAGGGGATTTGGCAGGGATGTTCCAAGACAACCGAACGCATCGCTCGAAACTTTCGGTTTAGTTTGAGAATCGGAAGCAGATGCAAGCGTACCTTGCCCTAGGTGGTGCATGGTAGCTTCGCTGTTCTTAGTTTGCATCCGTACCTTACTGCGCTTCGAATTTTCTGTTGCCGCACTTTCGCATTCATTCGCTCACTTGCTTCTTTCTTAATGGAGGTATCCGAAATTTAATACAGAAAATATGGGCCACTCCTTCTAGATGCCTCCTACACTTACGCAAAACGCTACCGTTTTTCCTTGTTATTCAATCTGCACTAATCTGGTCGGAGTTGCACCATATACGGATTTATGCTTTTCCTTTTGATTGAAGGAGTTTTCCTTTTGACATTTTTCGTCCACCTTTCTTGCAAAACACACATTCACTTATAGGAAGATATGCATTCCTATTCTCATATTTCAACTCGATGTATGCCCCGTAGTCTAAAAATCCATTTCCGTTTCCGGTTTGTATCCTACACACATGATTACAGAAGACATCGACGTTAAGAAAGCAGGTGCAAAAGCCAAGAGTAAATCACATTTTAAGACACCCATTGTAGAGAAAAATATCTTGCAGAGAGTTTTGTGAAGTTACTTCTTGGTGAATGAGGTGTTAATTTAAATGAAAGTGGCCCTTTTCCACCTGCAAAATAGGGTATGTGTGTATAAATGAGGACATAAACAATAAATTATTTAAGTATTAATATTTATATTTACCTCTTCTTGTAAAACTTACTACAATGTTGTAATCGAAAGCATTCAGAGTGATGAGTGATGACGATTTTACATCCATACATTTTTAACCTTATTTATAATAAATATCATTGCAAAACTATAACAGAACATGCAGAACAATTTTTAGTACAATGTGCTTATTGTTAAAATGACAATCTACTGCTGAAAGAGACTAGACGGAGATAAAATATAAACTTGTATAATGGTAAGGTACCAGACCGGTATCAGATAATCACGTACAATAGTTATAATCTCTTTCTACCCAGCAGCCATCATACCTTGCGCGAGCAACGGTCACATACGGACAGACACATGTGCCGAAAGGTAAAATGTCAATGATTGCTCGTTGTGAAGCGTTCAACAAGTCTCTTCCGTATTGAAGTCCGTAAATCTTGAAATTCGCTGGCAGCAACCAGACTACCCGTTCCATCCAGCGAGAGCGAATTATCTTCACTTCCGGATTTTATTGTGTACTTCGACCATCATCCGGTGGAGATAGCAAAAGATGAAGGACAACGAAAACGCCATCCAAATCCACGCTGATACTATCAACGTGCCTTATTTCTC
The DNA here is from genome assembly GCA_000473375.1 of Anopheles culicifacies. NCBI lineage: Eukaryota > Metazoa > Arthropoda > Insecta > Diptera > Culicidae > Anopheles > Anopheles culicifacies. The sequence goes on along the minus strand of AXCM01009400.1, from coordinate 824 downwards.
ATTAACTAACTCCATCAGTATGGTTCTTGAGACTCAACGTTTGAGTTAGTTCTTACAGCTTCCTGCAGCGAACTTACGGATTGTTACCAAATAAGTCTACTAAGCTTTGATAACATAAAGTGATTTCATATCAAAGAAATACACCAATCTAGGAAAAACTTAACGAAGGCAATAAGGTAACAGCAGAAATGAACGCTGACAAAACGAACAGAAATAATCCATCCGGAGATAGCTGCACGTGAGAAGTACTGTTGCACACGTGCAAGATGACAAGTAAGAACTAAAATAGTGTGCAAAAATGCTGAGATAATTTAGTGACACTAACTTAAAAGCAGTGGAAATACTTAATTTACAAAGTTATAAATTTCATATAACCGACAACGATCGATCGATCGATAAATACACTGAAGTAATGATTGGTATTTCTATAACCAAGGCTTCATATAAACACACATAACATTATAGTCGAATTTAACAACAATAAGTTTCCTTACAGGAGTTGCCCGATGGGAGCTTGCATCGGCGCCGGGCTCTCACACCACGGACCGGGGTTCAAATCTCATTCGGACCGTCCCCCCCTAGTGAGGACTGACTATCCAACTACGTGGTATAAATAAGTCTCGTAAGCCAGAAATGGCAGGCATGACCAAATAGGTCGATACACCAAAGAAGAAGAAGAAAACGAAGAAATTTCCTTAATTTAAATATTAAAATTTTAAGTAAAAAAATAAATAATAAACAGAAAACAACATTATAAATGCTTGGAATAAATAATTTTCCTTTAGCCAAATAATGCAACTCAAAATCATGTTGATCATCTTTAT
>AXCM01009399.1:0-12855 GCA_000473375.1 Anopheles culicifacies | reverse complement strand
AAGATAACATTTTTGATGTTTAATATTTTTAGGCATGTGATGTTAAATGACATCAAAATGTAGCCGGCATATTTCAGTAGGTACTCTCAATGATAGATTTCATGTATTTAGATTATACAAACTCTGAACGACCAACTTTTCTTTATTTATAAGAAGATTTACATGTTCCTTGAACAATTAAACCTTTATTTTCATGCCGGTTCTACAAACACTCCAAAATGTATTCTGATAAAAGCTTCTGCTATGGCGTTCACAAATCTCTCAGTTGTTCCCGAATAACCACACACTCGCACACATGCAAAGCAAACGGCCTGTGAAGCGCCTGCGTCAGGTTTTACTTTCACTTGCGTTGTTGTTTTCGCTTTTAAACAGCCTTCTGGCCTTTTGCTTTGGTGTTGTGCTTACCGACACCTAAAGTAGTGTTCGTGCAATGGTGAACTTTCGCTTTTTTTCGGTTTACAGTGCCGAAACTTAGGGGTGGTAGATGGAAAAGCTTCACCACACGCATACACATGCAATCGATTCTTATCGAACACGAATACACAAGAATTCATCACAGACCCAAGGCAAGGCTTTCCTCTTTTCCATACCAGACGATAATTAGGCAAGTGGTATTTGTGAAGCCAGAATAATATGTCTACAAAGCTGGGCTTTTATGGGGCTCTTCGCGACAAAAGATGCCAGTCGACGATATCGCGTGCTGATGCTTTTTTATCGTCCAATGAAACGAACGGCAAATAAAGAATAAGACGAAATAAAACTCTATGACCCAGGCGCACGTATTCCTTCACCGAAGCACACCCTCATTTCACCCAGTTCGCCGGAAGCTTCCAAGTACCGGAAATACTTCCGTTTGATTTTTAACAAAAGACAAAAATAAGCTATCGTGCTGGTCAGTTGTGTTCTTTGTGAAGGGATGATGGTAACATTTCTTATAGCAATTCATTCCGGTTTTTTATGCATAAAGGAACATTTTTGTTTTACTCTACGTTCTTACAATTTTCGAAAGGCATTTGCTAGAAAATTGCACATTTATTATCTCCGCTCGCCCTACATAACTTAGCTTGAGAGTTTGGGAAAAAATCAACGCTTTCATCACCTCACCTACAGCGTGTGCGGTACCGTGTTTCCTGACACCAGTCTCGGTGTCGCGATCGGACTCCCTGGGAATTGGTACCGTAATCTAATTTTTTATTGAAGCAATAAACTCCCTCGAACGAAATGCGACGCTTTGTGTGTGGATCGTAGCTTTCCGTAACGCTTTTGCGGGATTTTCAAAACCCCGGCCGGGAAATCGAGCGCCAGTATCCTCGACTAACCTCAATCCTTCCAATAACGGTCGGGTTCTGCGTGGATTATATGGTTGACAAAAAAACAAACGAAACCTAGGTTCAAATAAACCTTCCTAGCTTCCGGGTCCAAAATCTGGCAGTTTACGCTGCTACTACGTGAGACTATTAACCATGCGATCTGCTATTTCGTCCATCAAGCTGAAGCGCAACCTCTACAAAACGAGCTTTGGCAGCAAAATAAAAAGCGACAAAATGGGGTACGAGAAAATAAAACCAACCTAATGTGATTAAAGATCGACTATTTAGCGTACCATCTGATAAACATCCCGTTTTTCTTGCTTGCCCAGACACACAAGGAAACGGGGGCAAAGGATGCTCACATATTTTCATTCCCATCACCACCGGACTTCTGAGAAAAACCTTTCTCTCTCTATTCCCGTATTGCTCCATGGTCTATTTACTCTGAAATTCCTTCTTTTTAAACCCTGACTTCATCAAGTACCACGAGTAAGGCGAGAGGGCGAAGGATTCTACACAAATTAGAAATTCTTGCTCAATTTTGTGGGTAAATAATGGGCATTAGCTTCGCAATGGAGAAAACGAGGACCGATCCGAGTCGGTTGATAAGTTCGAAAGCGACCCAAGCTGTTCCTGGTTTTTACAAATAGTCCAAGGAAATTTGGAACGCACCGTGTGGCTTCCTTTCTCCCAACAATGCACTCCTCGATGAAAAGAGGCAACGAAAACGTAATCCTGCTGTGCACTAGGCTGGGAAATAAAGTATTCGCTCTAATAAAGCGTGACGTTTTAAGCACAAATTCACGTTGCTCTTTCGTTGCGTGTGTAAAGTTACTTTTGCGCTTAATTTATGTGATGTGTTGACAGATTCCGGATCGCACAGGGAGTGTTAAGAAGACGAATCAAGAATTTGGCATAAACATGCTGCACTATGCATGTTATCTTTTACGATGGGACGGTGGAAAAAATGATCTAACCCGTATGTTTGGACTTTATGAAAAATTAACAACAATACTGTGGTCCATAGATAGTTTTCCAACACTCTAGGCTATTATTTAATACAGAAAATTTTCAGAATAAACCGTAGAGAAATCAATCACGACAGCTCATTAAGAAAACGTGACTTCTCGGAAGGACTTTAAAGGTATTAATGAGATATGAAACAAATAAAGGTGTCTCTGCATTTGACGAAGAAAGGTAAAAAATAGAAAAAAAAACATCACAAAAAACCGATTCTCAATTAATAAAGTTGATTGTATTCGCAAAGAAGTGACCGATACGTAAACGATTCACCTTACAGCGTGCCTTCACAAAAAGTTGGGATTATAGAGGACTTAATACAGTATACAAAAAAAAAGACAACCTGGAGAGTTCCAATGTATCTTTTTGCAAAAAAATAAAATTAAAATAAAATTGCTACCACAACTTGGGTCGTCCGGTCTGGTTGATGTCATCGATGACAGGATTAATGACAAAAGGGGTGTTTAAGACTTAAATAACACAAGCTCGTTGTAATGATTACGTAATTTCATAAACAAAATTAATAGGAAAAGTTAAATTAGGAGCACGAATATTACTGACTTAGTTAAACAGAACTACCTGTTACAAATCAATTAAGTCTCAAGCGAAGGAAACCTATTCCCAAGGAGTTCTGGTCTATGAGCAGAAAAAATTAACTTGTAACATCTTCACCAATTACAAAACACATCCAGAGCTTCCAGACCAAATTTAGAAGAATTCAAGGCAGCGTAGCTTCCAGAGCAAAAATCGTTTCCTGTTTGTTGCGCACCGACGTAACGGCGAAGTTGCCAAAAAGTACATCACCAAACCGTCATTGTACTTTCACTTTTTCATGAGGAAACGGAAACAGAAACTTAAACATGCACACACACATAAGTACATGAACATAAAAACATACTTTCTATGTTGAGTCTCAACCTAGGCTCATGTGTTCATGTTCCGCATTGAACCTAGATGGTGTAAGCAGCAACCAACAACGACGGTATACGATTAACATTCCATTGTAGCGAACACATTCCTACGGCTATGGCGTTATGGTTTTCACGCGCCACATCCGGATTTCCGTCAAAATTACTGAACACCGGCACAGGAAAAAAAAAACGTCGCTGGGTGCTTCTAGAAGGCGAAGTTTCACCGATACACGCGCGTATGTTCATGATCCAGGAAGTCGCCCCTGGGTGGTAGTTCCACTTGCTTGCTGCAGCTGTTGTAAAAGTTATGTTAATTTGATTTGTAATTTGCCACCATTCAAAGTCCCCCAAGAGCATCTGTGCCGTCCCATTCAATTCTGTCAATCTTCTTGCAGCTTTTTATCAGCAATCCGCGCCGAGGGTAAGCTTCGGGTTTTGGTTTTTCACTGTGAAAAGCATCGAAATTGGAACTAGATAATGATGCCGGTAGTGGGGTGGTGGGCTAAAGCGTGTTAGAAAACCGTTACCGAAATTTGATAAGAAAGTAACAGCTACCAGCTTTATGACGGGTTTTCTTGACGCTTGGTTGACACTGGTGCAGGTTGTACGTATTTTTACCTTTAATTTTAGCTTTTTTATGTTTTTATATCATTTAAACGATTTCCTTATTTTAGTTTTTTACGATGAATATGGCGAATTTATAAAAAAGTTCTCTCCTGAAGGTTGATAATAATAATTTATTTTTCTATGTTGTTTCATGATACATATCTAATATTTTATGCTAAATTATATACGACAAGCTAAACCTTGAAAACATACAATTACGTTAACCACTGTCAAACCAGTGAAGGCATTGGCGATTTTTATGAAATAATAAAATGGCTGCTTTTCGCCACGTGCTACACCATTCTACAACAGAGCGGCATTTGTCCTGCTTTATCCCGTTTTCGTTTGATAGTGCTTAGATATCGGAATACTTTACGACGAGTATAAGAACAAAAAAAAATCCGCCTTAAATCAACCCTCGGATAAAAAAACACAGAAACGAAATGGGAACTTTCTGCTCTTATAGGATCGAAGAGATTACGCAATTCTTCATTTCTTCCCCGTACTGTTTCTCCGTTTATGCCTTGCGCCATCACGTCTTCCTGATCCCTCCAGTGAATTTAATTAAGCCATCGCAGGGTAGGGTTTTTGCCATACTTTTGCTTTCATTTAATCACTCCAGGACCATAGCTTTGCTGCACACGGTTTTGCGTTAAATTAGTGGCTTTGTTTAATGTTTAATGGGGAAAAAGGTGACACAGTAATGATTTTTGGGTGAAGCAGTATCTGTTAAGTTCAAACCTGATTAAGGCCCAAGCATTTGTCGCTCTTTCACTGAATAAACCAAGGAACATATTCAGGAATTGTTGCACAAAAGGAGTTAAGTGAGGAAAACTAAATTGAGCTTTTCGGTTGGCGAATATGACACACATCCTCTTAGTCGAGTAATATTGAATTCTGCCTTCTTTTTCAATCTGCAGAATGCCAAATTTAGTATTAATCTTTAGAATGTTCGCTATGCCTAAACAGTGACGCAACGCGTACTTCATTTCTTTTTCTGATAGAAAACCACATTTTCGTTTTCCCTTCAATTCGTGCCTAACAGTTAATTTGATACGGGTGAATTGCACTGAATACCCCGGAGAAGAAGCGGAGAGCAAAGGCGGAAGAATTCAAAATGTCCCTGCTTAGCTTCTGGGGACGTTCATTTTAAAATGTGCTGAATAGGTTTAATATTCACATAATCCTTCGTGGTGGAATGGATGAAAATTGATTTTGGTGCATTAAACAGAATAAGATTTATTTTTGCTAACTGCCGCTTTAAAAGTATCAGTTAGTATCAGCGTGTCTAATACTAGGAATTATATGATTTAACAATGCCGTAAGCATTGTGGGGCAGTTTTGAAAACATGAAATTCACGTGTGCCTCGGAAATGCAGTTACTTTAAAAACTCTTATCAGTTTCTTTCTTCTTCCTGTATCGTTCGATGGAATATTCAATACAATACAGCAAGCATCGCAATACGCTCAATTTTGAATCAACAATCAATCAACACGATTGAGCAGATGCAGCTCATCAGCTAACAAACATAGAGCAAGCGTTAGTTGATGGTTGGAAGGATCATCGGAAAGGTTAAACAAAAACCACAACCGGTTGGAGGCGCTCATCGTGCAATGCTCACGTTGTTCAAAACCAGTTCAAATCATAATTAATCAAGTGCATCTCTTTCCCTATGACGTCTAAGCGAGATGCACGGCATCAAAACAAAAAAGATGCTTCCAATAGCAAAACGCTGATAATGAGCAAGCTTTCATTAGGAAAAGGAACTATACATCTTAATGGGGAGTATAAAGTTAACTAATGTACTATTTTGATATGAAAAAAGGCGCATGCTTAAAGGTGTCTTTTGTGTTAATGATATTCTGATAGATTATAGTAATGATAATGTTCGCATGTCAACAAAATGTGACAGTATTGACTTGTCTTGTTTACCAAGCGATTAACAGAATAACCATAATTTCGACCCTTCTACAAATACTTCATCAAATATAGCATTTAACAAGGCAAACAATGGCGTCTCCTTAACATTGATTATGCAATAATTATGCTGATGATTGACATCTTCTATGAATAAATTCCAACAAATGTTTCCAAACTTTTATAAACACCTTACATTATTCATGGTACATTTCCCAAATCCGCCGTTGAAGTATTCGATAATAAGGAAAGTTTAATATTGTTTTTTTTTTATTTCGTAATTTACGGCAAGAAAAGTTTAATATTGTAACAACAGCATAATTTATCTATTACATGATACATGCGATCGATTGACTACCTACGGGCACTTTATTCAGATCTATTTTTACCATGTGAGCTTCTCCCACACACGAAACTCTATTTTAATTTTAACCTTGGAAAGACGAATCCCCTTTACTGTCGGCTCCCATGTCATTTGTACAACTTGGTAACACTCGATTGATTGTGGTAAGTCTTTTTTTTATAGGCCACAATTGAGACCGGGTCAGGTTCAAGTGGCTCAGCTGGTGTTGATTAAATTTTTTGGATTCGTTCCGTCCATCAGTGTTCATCCGGGGACGCTGGACGGAAAGTGATCAACATTTTGGGAAGGTCAAGAACAACGAAAAAAAAAAACAAGAACAGCGAGAGCTGTGACAGTTGTGAGTAACAACTCTGAATACTTCTGATGCTAAAGGCGTCGTTAGGGATCTCTTTTTTTCAGCAATGACAAAAGAAGATCCATTTGAGTGCTCCTAGTATCCATAAACTGGATCAAACTGCTTTTATCGCTTACTACAACAGCGAAAGCAGAGCTATACTCCTGCGTATTCAATTGCTTTCAATGACATCAATATATTGAAACAAAATTAAACCCATTTTACAGCATCATGAAGTAATGGTAGTATCTGTTCAACTTAATATTAACACATTTTGTTCCAGTAACTCGAAACATTAAAAAGTGCTATGAACTTCGCGGGCAATGGCTTCTTGCAACGTGCAAAGAGAGATGTGCAACACGCAATTCAGGCATAATACAAGACATTCATTTCTGATCAATCCTGCACGCACGGTCGCGTGCTTGCAGCGAAACTTGTGGCTAACAGTAGCTTCCATCGCGTTCATTATTTATTGACAATAATACGAACGCCTTATCAAGCTGTCGTAGACGTATAGTCAATTAGTTTCTGGGTTTTTTTTTTCTACTGGCCCTAAATTTCTTAACCTTTCACTTTGGTCCAGTTTCATTAACATTCTGTCAATGGTTTTGTATGCTTTGCCAGTGAGACAAAGTCAAGCAGTAATATCTCGTACCCCTTCATTATATGATGAACATTACTTAAGTGTAGGGTACGAAAATGATATAGATCGTTGTTAGTGAAGTCTCCCTCACAGGAATTTGGACATTGTTTGCATACCTGCTGCTTCAATGCAGTCCATTGCGGCTAGAAATGCTATTTACTCATCACCCTCTGCCCAGCTTGGCATTGCTAAGCAGTGGAATGTTAATGAGCATGGTTAGTTAGTTGACCGTTCTAATTGAAATTCTGTAGCCGAAGAGTGGGCATGTATTTTGCACTCAATTATATCGCGTTGAACGAGACTGGGTACTAATGGACTCCGCTTATACCCTAATCCAGAGTAAATTAGAGCTTTTAATTACTTCCGGAATATCTACCTAGTAAAACTCACAATATAATTTTCATAATTTTGTTTTCATAATGATTACTATATCATTTACATATGACATGAAGTGCTTTGCTGTGTGTGCAATATTTTTGGACATTATTAAATATGTCTCGTCATTCTTTTCCACTATCGCAAAAAAGTCTAAATATTAAAAAGATTGGTCGCATTAGGATACAAACCTAATACATTTGCTTGAATGGTTTTTGTGCTAGTTGAGGAAAAAATACGCAACCGTACAATAAAGAATCGCACACCACACATATGCACGCATTCATTCATTCATAAACAGTTTTTCTGGACATTTGGTTATGAATGTTTCTGACAGTTGTGTCACTCTTGCACCAATCGAGGTTTTTTTTATTTGCCACACAGCACACTCGGTATTGATTCCGTAACTTGGTTAGGTTGCGTAGAATTGAAGTCCTCTGCTTCCTTCCGGACTCATTTCCGGATGTCTGCCAACGACGTAAGTGACATAGAGACGGGTTTTCTTTTTCCATCAAATATAGAAACCATAGCCCCACAGTGGACATCTGAACACGTAGCGCACATACATTATGAACGGTGGTCTTTTCGTTTTATCATATAGATATGGATCAATATGGACATTCCCGTACGGATAGATGAGGGTCACGTGTCTACGATTTTTGATTCACCTATCCCAGCGACGGCATGTCAAAGTAATCGAGAAAGTTGTGCAACACATTATTCTGATAAACATTACATAAATAGGGGTGATTTATGTTTGATTGATTACGTTTTTGTGACAGTTTGATTTCAGTAAAGAGTTGTAATAAAATTCTTGAACAATTCGTTCACTACAAATATTAAATGATATCATACAAAGCTCAAAAAACGATACAGACGAACAGTTAAGTATCCCATTAGATAAAATTGAATTCGTTATTTTGTGAATAAAATTAAATTTCGCTCAAACCGCATGTTGTAACTTTTAAATGCTTTCGTAAAAGGATCATGTTAGAGTACGAACGCTCCGCGATGTAAAGATCTGAAGATATTAATAAAATGTAAAAATAGTCAATATATGACAGCATTACTGTTACCATCCATCGGTATCGCTTAGTGGAAACTCATTTTCATCGGAAAAAAAACTTAATAGAGCATTACATGGCACTTCCTATGCCCTCTACCATCCCTTATGAGATATCACCAACCTTCGTTACACGCGCACCTATACATTCATTCAAGGAGTTTAAAGTTTGTTTTTATTATTTGGTTCAGCTCATGAAAACAACAGCCAACAAACCAACGTAATCCGGTTTCCACGCAACTCGTAGTCCTTTTACACGTGCCTATGGGATGGGGGGGGTTACCTTTCTGGGCGTTCCACCGTCAGTGCGAGCATTGTTTCTTCTTTCATAATATGAAACCGCTCTAAATATATAACTCTCCCTGTGCTAGACATGCGATCATGCGACACAAGGTGAAACAGAGCTCCAACAGAGACAACAAAAAACCCGTGCCGGAGCAAAGAAAGCGAGATGATCGAACGATACAATAACTACACGCTTAGCCGTAGAAACCAGCGGACATATTAACAACGATCCTCTACAGCTGGGCAATAAATTATTTGACTACTGACTGCTGACAGCACTGGCTTCTTGCACATTAGGCAAACCGTGTAGCCGGTATTTGTCGACTTTATTACTTTCATTTTCAACCAAGGTGCAGGAACCATGTTTGATTAATTTGTAAAAATGTTTTCACTTTCATTCAGAATTAAACTGCATGCATGTGTTACAATTATCCTTGTTTATCACACAATCGTAACACAATCATGCCAAAATTGTCAAGAGGGGCTCGGCTCCGTATAATTTCACACAGTGATAGATCCAACGGTCAGGGATACGGGTTCTTATGTTTTTTTTTTCGGGATCATAATGATCGTGTTAAATTTGGCACGCCAGCGCCATGGCAACCGTTGCGATCCCGCACTGCCGTTTCTGTCCGATCACGTAGCGTTTTTGGGTGACGAGCGAACCACAATCAACCAATCTGGTTAAAAAAAAACGCACCACAGGCGCTGTATCGCAGACCCATAAGCTGTTTTATGTTTGCTCGGTGGAGTATGTTTGCTGTAGATTTTGCTTGATTCGGGTTAATTGATTGCAATGGTGCCATGTGGTCAACCATTCTGAGTGGCGACAAAGGAGAAGCGTTGTGTATCGTTGTGTAATACCGTGCGGATGTGAAGAGTACGAAAAATACGAATAAGACAATCATCAATGATTGGACAGCCAAACATTGTTCAAAAACAAAAGGAAACCACTAACACGTGCCACGTTTAAACACAGCAACATTGAATAACATCATCCGATATGATATCAGCATCAAAATAGAATCTACACAAAAAAACAGTGACGCGCCAAAGTATGACGGAAAAGCGACCATGCGACACCCGTAGAATCGTACGTGTGCGAACGGAAAACAATTTTATTGTGGCTCCCAGTTGACGCATATTTCGATGTTTAAATTTTGAGTGGAATTCAGGCGCTCATGATACACTCTGGTGATGAAAAGAAATATGCTTGAGCATCAGGTGATCTCCCTGAGAGATGTTTATCATCTACTGCTATTTTATGAAGATACTCTTGACTCATTTGTTTGTTCCGTTGATTGTACAACCGATCCTATCTCTCTTGATCGATGTATGCGGATGTGATAAGGAGGCGCCTAACATGTGCCGCCTATCAGAAGCACTCTATGTTTGCGAAAGATGTTAATCTACAATGCATTTCCTGGTAGAGTTCAGCTGAAGGTTTACAATAATGATAGCTCTAATCGGGCGCTGAGATTGTGATGCTTCCAACATGGTTCCAACATTCAAGGGCGCTTTTCATGAAATGATGTGGATCTGTTTATGTATACTTTCATCTAATCTGTCTTATTGTCTTTGATAAGAGCATAAAAGCGATTAAAAATATCCCTTGATAACTAATCATAATAACAATCGATTAAGTATGAACAAAAGTATTTTCATTTGATTCATTCTTTGAGTCAGAATCTTAGCAAGAAAAGAAGAGTCTCTAGCGAGCTATTTTGACCGATTTCGTTGTTTACGTGATTTTTAGCAAAATAATATTTAATGCCTCCACTATTGGACGAATACATTGCATATTTTTCCAATTTTTAATGAGTTTCTTATAGCGTGATCACTAGAATATCTTAGGCCAGTCTGACACTATAATAAATGAGATGCTACCAACGGGAGACAAAATTAAATAAACAATAACAAAGGATCATTCTCCATTCGTTGTACCAAATTCAACACCTTCGCTGTGAGAAGTTTTGAAAAGAGAATAAAAAATGCTCAAAAAGAGTTTTGGTATGTTATTTTTCCCAACCTTTTGTAGTTTCGTGAATGTGGTAAGTTCAAATCGTTTTCCTTTGACGAGTTTTTACAACAGAGCATGATTTATAACGACAACTGCATCGAAAATGACCTTGCGACTGCGATCGTCATTTCAAATGATCACATCCAAGGTGGAAAAATGCATGTTAGGAACACCGTAACGGTTCAAACAGCAGCACAAAAAGGACTTAATCAAGACTGAGTTTACGCGACTTTAATTACCGTCAGCAGTGTGTTGCAGTCCAAAGCAACAACGCTGATGGCAACTGTCGTAGAAGAGTAACATAATAAAGTATAATAAAATGATTACTTACCTTGACTTGAGCTGAAATATGAGAGTGGGTTATAAATCTCGTTTATCGGTGACAATTAAGAGTGCTTCGACGAAACATACGGGACACTGTTTGAGCTTATGCGAAAATTGAAAGTTATAGTAAATGTAAAGACATATTCCTCTAAACAATTGAACATTAGGTTGAAGACCACATGATCATGCTGAAACTGTATTATCTCCTCGTGCGAGCAGTGAGTTACAACAAAGCATGCAAGATAAACGATGCATTTAGGAGGATGTATTTTCAATGGGAGCATAGGGACTGATAAATCACAGACAGAAACTGCCGTCGCTAGCGATCTTTCTTACCGAAAACATCAAGTCCACTAAAGCCGAGCGATAGTACCGGTAGGGATTTGCAATAAATATAAACAGTCAAGCGCACGGTGAACCTGCTGCATTGCAGCGCGCTTGATACAGTCGTGCACTAGCACAAGGGACTTAGCAGCTAGTAACCGCGGCTGATAAGAAAGTAACGAGTTGATCAGGCAAGTCATAGTTTGCTCGCAAAACGCTTCGCCCGGTACCGGATGAAATGAAACAGAAACTGCCACAGCCGAATCATCATTGCGTTTGCCGGGGTTCGGGTCAGATTGCAAACAAAGGGCTATTTTAACGAAAGGACATCATCTTTGTTCGGTCTCGTTTTGAGCCATTCGAGCATATCCTGGCTGTGGGATACCAGCAAGACCTGTTGTTGTCGGGGTTTTGCCGTAGCACAATGGGTACCTTTTTTTCTCGATTCGGAAGGCAACTGATTTGCCGTTCCGTGTAAATTTTTGGGTAAGATAAAAGAAAAAGAATCTCACAATCATCGCACACCAACTTTCTCCGGTATCGGTGCCTGGGCAACAAAGAAAGCAAGAGCTTCGCCGTGGTGCCGCATTCTTGCTAGCGGAAATTATGCTCGCTCGGTTTAGATTGTGATTCTTTGTCTTCAGCAGGAATCCCACACAAATCTCTCCTCCCTCCTCCTGAACAAGATTGTCCAATGGCATTGAATGCACAATGGTGCCAAATGTCGAGGTGATCTCTGCCCGAAAAGCGTACGATACTACCAGCGAGGCAAAGTGTCTAGTAACGCATGGACAATGGCTGCATGGAGAATGTAAGCCTGCACACAGCTGGCTGAAGGTGGATTTGAACTGCAACATTCATTGCACCTCACCATGGCACTGCACGGCGGATGCCTGGCTTACCGATGATTGTCGGTGAATGCACAAACATAATTGAAATTTAGTTCGTTCGCCTACTGGGTACTGCTGGGGCGGGGTGGCTAATATAGTTCGGGGAAACTTTTCAGTGAGGAAGACGAATAAGACTGCGCCATGGCATAGGGATTATGTGACAATAGGGATTTTTTCATCACGTTATTCAAGGCGAGTAGTAAAGAAGCTATTTACACTGCTCGAATGATTTCAAATGCTACTGGTACGATGGAAACGTATGGGTAAATCTCCAGAGACGGTGATTCCTAAATTCAAAGTCGAAGCACACACTTAACGCACATAAACGTAACAATACTTTATATGGTTTGTTTTGACAGATTTGACAGATGTAAATTATTACTAATAAAAAATGCATTTAATGTACTCTACTTGATTGTCCTTATTTTAATAATTTGATTAAATTGTTTGTGATTACTGCAAACAAAA
>AXCM01009391.1:0-10523 GCA_000473375.1 Anopheles culicifacies | reverse complement strand
ACCTCTCGAGGTTTTAGAGCCAGAGAAGAAGAAGTTACAACGGTGATGGACGAGCGAAACAGGATAATGAAACACACACAGACATTTGTAAAAAAAAAGAAAACATATTTTTTCAATACGCGTATCAAATTGAAAAAAAAGGAGTTAGACTAATCGTATGTGTGTGTGTATGTGTTGGAGGAAGGGATAAAGATAAATCCAAGCTAAATCACGACGCATGTGGCTGTAACAAGATGAACAAATCTGAGTGAAGAAATTCTAGAGCAAACAGATATAGAGAAACCCACTTATGAAGTAGCGTAGTAGTTGGCACGTGTGCGTGCGCTCAATCGATCGATCGAACGATGGATTTGTGGAACAATTATTAGTGCGAAGGTAAAAGGAGAATTGGAATATCCGCATACGAGTGGCAAGCAGTTGGAGGGGCAGGCGCGCATTACTCTGCTCGGTCGGAGCTGTTTAGTGGCCAAGGGGGTAGGGTCCCGGACTGAGACTGGTTTTGGGTGGTGTGTGTGTGTGGCATGGTGTATGTAAGTAGAGTAATGCAAGATTTACACAGGACACGCTTCCCACTTTCTTTCCAAAAACAAAAACAAAAGAAACCAAACAGCTTATGTGGTTTCTTACGGTATTATTACATTTACTTAGTAGCGTTAATAGTTGAGCAGTTTGTTTCCGCTGGGGATAGTGTTTACTTTTGCACGATATGCTATTTTGCACTAGGTTTGCACACTTACTAGTAACCCCTTTCCCCTCTTTTCCCTCCCTGTGCGTGGTATTTCCCCTTCCCGCAGTGCACTTGTTTAGAGTAGAAACGAATTTCTATCACCCCTTTGCTCTCCACCTTCCCGTTTCGCAACCCACACACACACACAGCAGGCATATTATAGCGCAGCAAAGTTTATTCCGTACTCTCCGTTTATTCTCTTTTTTGTGCTTTAGATGTCGTTCGGTACAGGGGTAGTTTTATATTTTTCGATGCTTCATATATATATATTATTCGCCCGTGTATGTCCGTCGGATAGAAACAAAAAATCTTTTTCCTTTTTCGATCCCCACGCGCGGTGACCGGGGTCAACCTCGCATCGTGTTGTGATGTTGTCTATTGAGGCGAGCGTACCGTGGCAACCCCCGTGCGTGGGGTGCAGAAATCAGGTGAAAACGAAGCATACTTTTACGAACGAAACAATTAGAGCCTGTATTAGTTGCTACAACCGGCAGCAGAACAAAAACAAAAAAAAACAAGAAAATAAAATAAACAAATAAAACCACAATGGAGAGAACACGTGAAATGCATTAGCAAACGTTTATTACGTCACGCCTAATACATCGAACCCTTGTCCTCTGCGTAAAGGAAATAGATAGGTACGGGGGCCATTCCGTCCCCGATCTGGACGTGCTCCACGTGGCGGATAAGAAACATGGCCGCCAGTCCGTAGAATAGCTGCGGCAGTCCAAGGTTTACCACCTTGATGCAACGGAAGAACCGATCGTCGAGCGTGAGGTCCTGCCAGGGTCGCTTCGTGCAGTGATACTTCATGTACGGGTAGCAGCCCGTACGCAGGATGTGATAGTTTGTGCCCGTATCGAGCGTCCAGTTGAAATGTGACCATCCGAACTGATCGTTGTAGACGTCGGTGTGCTGAACGACAGAAAACAGAAGGAGGTAAGTAACGGTGCGAGCAACACTCCCAGAGAAAGTTCGATTACTTTGATGAAGTACGATG
The DNA here is from genome assembly GCA_000473375.1 of Anopheles culicifacies. Classification (NCBI taxonomy): domain Eukaryota; kingdom Metazoa; phylum Arthropoda; class Insecta; order Diptera; family Culicidae; genus Anopheles; species Anopheles culicifacies. The sequence continues at coordinate 8,796 of AXCM01009391.1, read as the reverse complement.
TCCAGGGTGGTTCGTTACATTGCTTCAGATATGCGGTGAGCACCGCGGATACTTTCGGTTTGCCGGCGGTGTGTAATGCACGCTTGAGGAGTGCCAATTGCATCACTTTCTGCTGATAGTTTCCGCTGGAACGACATTAAACGAGAATGTTAAACAAATTCTGACGGATTTTGTAAATTAGCATGTTTGCATCCTCGTAAGTATGTCATCGGGTTCGCCACAAAAAGGAGTGGACGGGCAGTTTCGTTTTAGTGTAATTATTTATTCTCATTTACAACAACTCAAGTTTTACAACACCAAACCGTAAGGAAAGTGTGTGGGTGTGTTCGTTTCGATTTCATTTCGTCGACACTTATCGATCGTCGATCCCGCTCACAGAGGCTGAGAGATGGGGAGGGATAAGTGTCGCAGTACGGTTCGATGGTTTACGTTTATGTTCTATGTTAACGGACAAAACAGTGGGCGAACGGAGTATAACGCTATTGCTAGGTCGCTTAACGATCGATCTCGCCGAACACAACGTCAAGCGTGCCGATGATGGCCACCACATCGGCCAGCATGTGATGACGGCCGATTTTGTCTAGCGCGGCCAGATGTGCGAATCCGGGTGCCTTAATCTTGCACCGGTACGGTCGGCTAGAACCGTCCGACACCAGGTACAGGCCAAATTCACCCTTCGGTGCTTCCACCGCGGTGTAGGTGGCACCGGGCGGTACCTGGTAGCCTTGCGTGAACAGTTTGAAGTGGTGGATGAGGGCTTCCATCGAATGTTTCATCTCTCCTCGCGACGGTGGCGTAAGCTTCGCATCGTCCGTCTTGATTTCGCCGGCCGGCATCTGGTTCAGGCACTGGTCGATGATGCGCAGCGACTGACGCATCTCCTCGATGCGGCACAGGTAGCGATCGTAGCAGTCGCCCTTCGTACCGATCGGCACATCAAACTCTACCAGATCGTACGCATCGTACGGTTGGGCCTTGCGAAGATCCCACTTGATGCCGGAACCGCGCAACATCACACCGCTGAAGCCATAGTTCAGGGCATCCTCCGCCGATACCACACCAATGTCGACCGTACGTTGCACCCAGATACGGTTAGTCGTCAGCACATCCTCCACCTCGTCCAACCGTTCGCCGAACTTGGACGCAAACTCGTAAATGTCGTCCAGCAGACCGAGCGGCAGATCCTGTGAGACACCGCCGGGCCGGATGTAGGCAGCGTGCATACGAGCACCGGATACGCGCTCGTAGAACTCCATCATCTTTTCGCGTTCCTCAAACAGCCAGAAGAACGGTGTCAATGCGCCCACATCCAGCGCGTGCGTACCGACCGCCATGATGTGGTTCAAGATGCGCGTAATTTCGCCAAACAGCACACGAATGTATTTCGCCCTCAGCGGGATGTCGATGTTAAGCAGCTTTTCAACTGCGAGCGAGTAGCACTGCTCATTGCACATCATCGAGACGTAGTCCAGTCGGTCGAAGTACGGCAACGCCTGTGTGTACGTCTTGTACTCGATCAGCTTCTCGGTGCCACGGTGTAGCAGCCCAATGTGCGGATCGGCACGCATCACCGTTTCACCGTCCAGCTCCAGCACCAGGCGCAACACACCGTGAGCGGCCGGGTGCTGTGGGCCAAAGTTGAGGCTTAGGTTACGCACCGTCTTCTCGACCGGGGCAATCTTGCTGTTCCACGGTGGCAGCTTCCAGCGCGAGGTCACCTCATCCGGGTACATGACCGGGCCCTTAAATTGATCGATAAACTCCTCGTCCGGGAACCACTTGCCGGCGGAGCGGGACGGCTGGCGCGCATTATATAAAGCGGCGACATTTTTCAGCAGCCCACCGCCGGTTACATAAACATTGGCGGCTGTTCGCTTTGCGACCGTGTTCAGCACACTGAATGCCATATTCCTTGCCGATACTGCTGCTGCTTCCTGTCGCAAGGAGCGTTTTTCCTACCGCTGTTGGGGGTTTTCCAATCGAGCTGAAACACACGGGAGGAAAACACGGTTCGTTAGGAGCGGTTCGGTTTGAGCGGGGGGGTGGCGGTTGATGTGTAGCGGGTGGGAAATATCGCGATAAAACGTTCGCACCTTCAGGGAAGTATTTTTCTTTTTCTACACACGGACGTGTACGTACGTGTGCGTGTATCGGTACTGTCTGTGTTTAGCACTTTTTCACTTTTTGACAGAATTTTTATTCAATTTTGCTCTGTGCCATCGCACCTAGTGTCAGTTCATGCTCGCGATTGGAAAATCAACAATAACATACGCAATAAAGGCGTTTCATGTACCGCGCTGGGCACTATGGTCGACAAAACTATTGCATTCCCCGTGGGATATCGCTTGTAAAAACTTACCCTTACGTTCTGGGCCGACTGGAGGTTGGTTTGGTTTTTCGTCTGCAGAAAATCGCTGCACAACAATATGAAATTGGCCGACCGTATTTGACAGCTGTCAAACGTTGTTGTGTTCGCCAACGTTCACAATGCAGCACTACGGATGATCCAATGCTTGCCACCACGGAAAGCAGGAGCGAATGGAAGCGAACAAATGAGATGATTTTTGCTGGAGAGAAAATGATTTTGATCGCCGGATAAATGGAATTAATTTCCTTTGAATTTCCACAAAAAGCAAGATGGCGGAGGTTGAAATGATCTTATGTTTGCTTGTGTTGGCCAAACTGTCAAGAGAGTCTATAGATCTTGGGCATTCTAAAATTTCGAAGAAAACAAAACGCATGGGTATGGTAGCCATTGCTAAGAAGAAACTAATGTAAAGACGTGATGTCCGGATAGTTTTGTGTTAATTTAGGTGTATAAAAGATTGTTTCTCTCAATTTACGCAGCTTTACAAAGTTGTCTCATTTGCTAGATACTTGGTTTGATTGTGCCTATTTAAAGTACGAGCAGAAGAGGCTGATTTCCTATCGTGTTTCCTGTTGGTAGACGTGCTCACCTAAATCAAGCCTCTCGGTAAATCGCTGCTAGCAGTTGGGCTAGCGTTAGGAGAGAAGAAATAATGCTGACTTGGCGTTGGAAGTAGTCGTGCACAATGATGAATCAACACGGTGCCTCGAACTCGAACCGCCCGGGAGACCAGGGACAACTGTTCTCCGCTTTGATGTCCAACAATGGCCCAAACCAGGGAGCATTTGTACCGGGTAGCAATGCATTCTCTCTGGCTCACTACCAAAACATGCCCAACGATCAGGTTGACTGGGCCGCCCTGGCTCAGCAGTGGATTAAGATGCGTGAAACCTGGATACAACCCATGCCTTCGATTGTTCCATCGCCGCCACCACCGCCATCATTCGATCGGGAGAACTTGGATAGTGCGGACGGGAGTGACATACACCCAAGGAACCGAATTGCAGCAGGCATCGAGTACGAGGAGCAAGGAGAAGCCCCGATGGAGGTGGAACGAGAGGATGACAGTGATATACCGGTTCCACCGATGCCACCGAAAATTTCGGGTGACTGGTCATCAGCGGACGATTCGTGGCGAACATGGTCGTGGAACATGGATGTGATGGGCAGCACATCTGCGCTTGGCGAACACCACGCACCACAGACACTTCCAAACAATCAAAAACTTGCTGACGTCCATCAGCAACGGCCCGCTACCAGTCCACCGGCCTCAGCCGCGGCTGCCATCGCTCTGTGGCAAGCTAAAAACAGCCATCTCTTCCCGGTGACTTATCCCAAAGATCAAACAACGGTGCGACCACAAACGACCACATCCCGACGCATGTTCAGCACGCAACCCAAACCCTCCCGCCTTCCTGGGTTGATGGATCGGGAGATAAAGATGAACATGTCATCTTCCAGCTCAGTCCCTTCGACGGATGTGCAGCGGATCGATTCCAAGGAGAATTTTGGAAGCGGTGGTGGTGGTGGTGGTGGTGGTGCTGGTGGATCTGCTACTATCAATGAGGAAAAGCGTATGATGCTGCCAGCTTGGATTCGTGAAGGGCTAGAAAAAATGGAACGGGAAAAGCAGCAGAAGCTTAAACGGGAACAGGAACATCGCCAGCTGGAGGAGAAACTATCCAGCCAGAAAAATCTTCGCACCTTGTCGATGTCTGTACGTATGGGATACGAAAGGGATAGGAAGCACAAAAGAACAACGCTGTAGTTAACCCCTTTTTATTGTTGTATAGCCTACCCCCGAGGACATTACCTTGCCATCGAGTGCATCGCAAGTGCATGAAGAATCCTTACCGAGCCATGAGAAGGTAGCTATAACGGAACAGGACATTGAGCTAATTGTACGTATTAAGAGACTCCATTACATTTTGTATCTGCGCATATACTAAAGATTTTTTGTTATTCTTGTTCAACACGCATACTTCCGCGACTAGACGAAGAAAATGTTGACTGAAGTTTTTATGGTAACAACAAACGAAGTATTACTTTCCATTGCCAAGGAAGAGCAGAGTAAGGTGCAGAAGCGAAAAGGTATGTTTTGCGAGTACATTTCGGCAAACAAGGCTGTGGTTTTGTGCAAGTAATTATGCATTTTTAAGTAGGGATGTAAAAATTAAATTTATTTATCGTTATTATACTCTGTTTAATTTTTTTTCCAAAAAATCCAACACAGCTAAGCAAACTGCTACTTCAAATGTTGGGCGCGCGACGTATACCAGAGGACTTGGTATGATCATGGTTCAGAATGGCATGGGTATATAATATTAAGGATACTATTTGTTGCAGGTCTTGGCATATATGGCGATAGTGATGAGGATGAGGAACAGGAAGAAGATCAATCGATAAACGATGTCGGCAAGGGTTCGAACAGCGCCAATGTTAGCTCCGATGTGGCAAGCGCTATCAACTCGGATGATGATGATTCCGATGCGGAAGCGTTGCGAAAAATTAAGGTACTCTTCGGATGGGAATGTTCTGACGCGGGACAGATGCAGTAAGCGCAAAACTGTTTGCAACTTTTCAGGAAAAAATTCGCCAACGGCAGGAAAGCTTCAAGCCAACTGCCACACAAATCGAAAAGTGGCTAGGAGAAGTGGCTGAGCGTACACCTCAGAAAGCCGACGTGCAGGCGGAACCACTGTCATCAGACGATGGTACGGATGATGAGCAGCATGGCCGGCGAAATGACGACGCTGATTCCGATCCAGAGCGTGAATCACAGACAGAATCTCCACGGAACAAGAAGCCGCCCAACACCGGGAACGGTTTCGGATTCATGCCCTTCGGCAACACAGCTAGGCAGTCCGATCAAGCCAACCGAACGAGTGGCAGCCAGGAAAATGGTTCGTACTTCGTAAGGTTGATTCGAGAGTTAAGCGGAGATTTAAACGAGCGTCTTGTTTTCAGTGGTTCGTAAGCGGCGCGATAAGCGTGTGTCGCGGTTTAGCGATCCCCGAGACACGGTTCGTACGACGCACATTACGCACGTTTCGATTGTTTCGATGGAAGGTGAAACAGCGCGCCTCGGCAAGGTACCAAAACTGTCCACCGGCACGGTCACCGCCGGCACGAGTACTGTCCGGCCAAAGTATACGGAACAGGACAGCAAGCCACCACTGCTGACGGCCGGCCAGCAGTCCTACAGCACGTACTTGAACATACCGCCGGGCCAGTCGCATCAAACGATTTACAGCATCACCCCAGGTCCGAAGGGGTCACATACGAAGGCACCGAGCGAGACGGATGATGTGCCTAAAAAGCACACACTGGAAACGGAACTATCGCTGGCGGCTGGCCGCTTTCACGGTGGGAAGGAAAGTGATACAGAGCGTAAAGCGCAGTACTACCCCGAACGTAAAAAGACGGTTGCGGAGGGCACCGATAGTGGTAGCCATCATCGCCGGAAGCACCGTGAACGGTCACGCTCATCTCATGGTTCACGCTCGAGCGCTTCACGATCGGTATCGGAGGATTCGCGCTCATCCCGCTCTACGCCTTCGCCAAACAATCACTATTCCCGCTCGAGCCGGCGGCGCTCCTCGTCCAAGCGATCGGGGCGCGATCGTGACCGTTCGCCGCCGGACCGACGTTCACCGTCTTCCGGCTCGTCATCGCGACGCCACCGGCGGGACAGTGGTACCCGATCCCGGTCACGGTCCTCATCGAAATATTCTTCCCGACGGCGGTTCTAAGCGTTTTTATTTTTCCATCACAAGTCGCCCAATAGTGGGCATCTTAGTTACGGCAATGTGCTTTAGCGTGAATTCAATGTCGTTAGTGTGTTGGGGTTTCTATAGTTTTGGTCGGGTCGTGTGAAAATGGATCGTGTTTTTCCTTCCTCCCGCCTAACCTGTGGAATCATCCCGGCTAGGGACGGAATTCATGCGAAAGACAAATCAGTGTGATAAATTAGGGAAAGTATGTATAAATACACACACACAAACACACACAAACAAAATACGCAACAACTTCACATACCTGAACACACACACACACCTTCCCACCCTACCCCACTTCCCCAAACACATAAATGCACACTGTCCAGTTTAGTCGGTTAGCAGTGAGAGGAGGAACCAAGGAATTCTAAAATAAACACAAGCGTACACAAAATGTAAAGACAAAAGCGGTAGCTAGAGAGAATATTGAAACTTACATCGCAGGACACAAGGTAGACATGACCGGTTGTTTTTTTCAGATAATCTTCGTATTACTAGAAGTAGAATTTGAAAATTATTCCCCCCCATAGCACGTTAGGGTTAGGCGTTTTCCCCAAAGGCAACCAGGTTTAAACAGAACGGTCGACAGGATCTATCCGCATACGTACCTTGCAGGATAGGAAGATGAAGTGAGCGTGACGTAACTTTGCAACCCCGCGGAATGGGGCTGTATGTGAAATAGTTTTCTTATTTATTAATTTGTTCATAAATTACGAAAGAGACGTTGTGGTTACCGTGAGTAGAAGGTTGTACCTAGGAGCGCGTGTGGCCAAACACAGCTGCGCCTCTGATAGACATTGCGGGACGAGGGCTGTTGCGTTGAAACGCATTACACATTTTATTTGTATGCGTGTCTTTTTGCACAGAACGGACTGGAATGTGAGTTAGTTTCGCCTGACCGAGAGCAGATCGTTATGATTGTCATTGTGAAGCGTGGTAATAAGAGCTGTAGCTCACTAGTGTTAGTGAATGGTGCATGGAGATTGCATTTGAAGCGTGTGATTTTCATAATTATGAGGCTTTCGTTTTTTTTTTTTGGAAACAATCGCTTCGGTAACAGGTGAAGAAAATGTTGTTCAAACATTTATATTTGCGACAATATTGCTGCGCAATGTTCTTATTTTTAATTTTTATTTTTTTTTTGTTCACGTGTGTGCGTTTGAAAAAGAACAGCGTTATAAAATGGAGTAATTTCCATTTGATTTTGTTTAATTGTGTATCATCAAAAGGGGTTTTTAAACGTTTGTAGTGTTTTGAGGCTTTTATTTTCTTCACATTTAAATTACTTTCCTGAATTCTTTTTCGAATTATTACGTCCAAAGTGACCCAGAGGTGTTCATCAATAGTAAACGAAAAACAAACACCACATATTGAAAATAAGACCAAAAACCGATTTTTGTTAAGTACGATGCGTATCAGAGACAGCCGGCTGGTATCAGCAGAATAGTAAGAAAACATATTGTGAATAAAGGCGAGGAAGAAGTAATGTGAGGAGCGGTACCGCTAGCTGCTATTTAAATTGTTCGCCCCTGTATAAACCGCTAGTAGTTTTTGTCTCACACGAAAAAAACAAACAAGACCGTCGGTCACGGTTTAGCGAAGCCTTTTCATCGCCTCCCTCTCGCTCCCGTACAAAAAAGTAAAGGTTTTTTTTTATCGCAGAAATAGAATAATTCCAACTTGAACTTGTTGTTGCTGTTTGATTATTGTGGCTCGCTGAAAGAATTGTTCGTGAGAGTAATACACAACAACACGTGGTACATTATTGGTTTCATCTGGTTTTTATTAAAACGCTACAGTCATTATTCGGTCAGCACTGCCATTTTATGAGTCGCGTTTTGGCTGCGGGGGGATAGAGCCACTACCGTGCTGATGATCCGTTTTCACACACCCCGTTCTCCCCGTGGTCCCCCTCTGTCACCCGCGCGGCCGATCAATGTGAAGAAGGGAGCGCACATCGCGGGGGAGATGTAGACGGGGGTAAGTGTATAAGGTGTCACAATATAATATAGCGTGGCTCTGTGTGTACAGTAGTATGTATACTCTATTGTAATATGTAAACGGCTCTACTAATAGTGTTTGCTGTGTGTATATCATTTATCTTTACGCGCACTCATACGCGCGTGAGGAGGGATGGATTGGCAGCGTTTCGGTTATTTATGATAATAATTTGTTTAGTTTGTGCACAATTCCATACATGCTCAATCGCTTCTGGGATCGCGTTTTGTGTGTGTTCCGTATTAGATTGCTAGCATCTTTTGGTTAATTTTGGAAACAATATAACGATTCGTTGTGGAAGAATTTGTGGTGAAGTTGGGAAACAGGGGTAGATGGGGAAGAAACACTACTGTACGGCTAATTAACAGGTTTTGTTTTGTTTTTTTTTTCTGGTAAGAATGTGAAGCGAAAGTTTCCAGAAAGACGCGAATATAGTTTCAAAAGGTATCAGGTTAGATCGATAGAAAGATACGCTGTGGTGAGATATAGTGTGAGAGAAAAAGAGAACGTGAGTGAACGCCAATGGCGGAACGTTTGGGTAGGGGAAATTAAAAAAAAAAAATGGACCTACAATCAACGTAACAAAAACAGAAGTAAAACAAACACACAAAATCAATCAGTCAATTGTTCTCTACAGAAGTAAACAGTTCCGTA
>AXCM01009386.1:0-10511 GCA_000473375.1 Anopheles culicifacies | reverse complement strand
CATTTCCATGCCCATTCCAATTTTACTCACATTTCCCTTTTGCCATTTAATTAGCATTCATTTCCCTTGAAATAACGCCACGAGGAATATGTTTCCACAGCGTAGCTTTGACTGCGATCTGTTGATCTTTTCTTTCGTTTCATTAAAAGCATGTTCGTTTTTTTATGTTTCTTTGGAGAAAATGACTCCTTTAACTCATTCTACCCATTACGTAGGGCTACTGGACACTAGCGAGATAAGCTCATTACATTACCTCTCACTCAGTGCACCCAAACTTCCCATGGCTGTAGGGTCGATCTCTATCTCTGCCACTTTTATGGCGTTTTAGTGTCCGAAACGAAGCGCTAGGAACGTATCGCCGCTAAGAATCTCGGTGCAAACCTTTCGTTACCTTATTTAAACCCGATTTCCCAAACACCCAACAAACTGACCTAAATCGTAAGAAAAGGTGAGAACTGGATCACCAGCCCCCTCCCTCCGGACGGACTAAGCGATGGCCCTTTTCTTGCCATTCTTCTGAAGCTAAAACCTTCTCCACAGTGAGGGTGGTGTCTTCGGGGGCGGGGGTTGGCCTTTTCCCGGGTGATGGTACTTTTATCGAGGGACTGCAAAATGTTTGGCTTCGCTTTCGTATTACCCGTGTCCACTGGTCCAGATGGACAAAGATCTCCACGAGTGTTGTGTCCGAGCCGGTCGTGTCGTGTTTTTTCTGTCGATCGGAAAAGGAGGCCAACAAAGGGAACGCGGGACGCTTGCCGGAGGTTTGTGGAATTGTCCATTTGTGGCGTTTGATGCTTCTTCCCGTTGGTGTGCTTTCGTGCAACACATCTTCCAGGTGTAATGGAGACTTTCCGTCTAAGACGCTCTCCGGAGTCGGGTGTGGACCGACCGATCCGATCAACCGAAGCGCGAGCGAGAGAAGGAGAGAAGTAAGAAAAAAAGGAATGCCATGTTTGTCTTTCGGCATTGTCGAGTTATAATCCTCATTGCCGAAGGTATTTGCTTTTGTGGTAAGTGGAGAAATGCGGAACAAACATGACCATCATCATCGACCGCACACCCACCCAAAGCAGGTGGGTGGGTTAAGATGTCACTGCGCACGACGACATTTACGATGATGAACATGGGCTCCAGCACTTTTTGTGTCTTTGGTTACGTTTAATAACATTAAAGTAAATGTATTTCTTTGCCTCTTTATCGTTTTCTTTAAAGGAAGATTCTGGCAAAGAATCAATTTTGAAATATTAAAGTTTGTCTTCCATCTGTTTAGAGCACTTAAACGACCACTAATTCCACTGGGCTATAAATTGAGATCATCTCAACGTAACTGGCCAAGGTTAGCGTGAAGCGTACCCTTGAGATTAATTTGTATATCTCAACAGGCAACTGGACAATCCCCACTAAGTCTTAATGTGCCGTGCTTGATAAGAAAAGGCCATCCTAACTGCAACGATACCGGGCAATCATCGTCGTGTAGAGTGATGCATGTTTCCATTTCCAGTTTCCAGAGCGCCGAGGCGGTAAATCAGTAGCCGGTGGCAGTGTCCGACGTGACCACAGTTAAAACTGTGTCAGGAGAAATGTTTGTCTTACGGTTGTTGTAGGCTGTTTGGAACTGGGGCGCGCGCGCGCATTTATACCACGCGAGGAAGCAGTTGTGACCGTTTTTGAATGATTTTTAAAACGAGACACATCCCTGGTTGCTTTCTTTCTGGATCGTTTTGTTTACCTCTAAACTCTGGTTAATGTGCTGGTCATCTGCTCGTCTGTGCAAGCTGGCGTGTACCGGAGTACGTGTGCGTTACGTCCGTGGCGTTGAATGTGTTGCAATGAGTGCAAATGTGCATATCCGTCGTGTTTCGTATGAACCTCACGAATCCCCAATGGTTGAAGAATTTATGGTTATTACCGAAGCGAAAACGGTCAACACTAACTAGAACAGCATCGGTGTGGAGTGGTCGTGTGACCGGAGACAGCTACGAGACACGAGTCCGGCTTTATTACACGAGATGCGGTGCAGTTGGACTTCAGTTGGACAGATGAAGGCGGCGGCGGCGGCGTCGTGCGTGACCGGTGTGCGATGACATAATGCGGCTTGGTTCGCAAATGGGAGCAGCGCTGTATGCGCTACAATTAGAACAGTAAACTGTGCTATAAATCTGCATAATGGAGCACATAGCGATTGATTTTGAAGGCAAAATGAATTCGATGACGATTTAGATCCAGCCGCATCTCTGTTGCTTGGACAGTGATGTTGATTGGTGGAATGATTTCATAGTCCAACGCCGGGTTTGGAATTTGCATTTCAAATCGTGACTAAACCTTTGGCGTACTCAGCAAACTACTTGGCCTCAGGTTGATACTGAGTAAGGCATGAATATCGCTGAACAAGATACAATTAATGGCCAAAATACAAGAGGAAATAACTTCAGATTAGTACTCAGTAAGAAACCCAGTATTTGAGTCGTATTGAGCAAGCCTCCCAGTTTACAATCTCTGCATCTGTAGTCCGATCTGTTTGTCCAGCTTAAAGCTTCGATGTCGATCCCCCTTTGGCCTTCGCAGATCAATCAATCTTCGTACACCGTACACAGCCTTCCTTAAGATCGTTCCCATGTTTCTTCCGTCACCATATTTGCCAATCTGTACCAGTAGACTCCCCCTCAAATCCATCAAGCTACCGGACCAGCGGAATGTGTCCCAACCGTTCGTTGTCCCAAAATTGCTCTTTCCGCTACCCCCCTTTCACGCTACCCACCAATTGTGCGTGATAAAGTAGATTATCCACGGTGGGGTCTTTTTTCTTTCTCTCTCTCTAGATACTTTCCCATCCCCATCCGGTCCACTGCTGTACGATTCGCTACGGATGGTGGCATTTTCCAACGGGTTCTGGCTCGATCCATCCGGGCTGTTGACCGCTTGTTGACTGCCCCCTGTCGGTACTAACTGTATCTTTTGGTGGGGAAGGTTAACTGTGTGAACCACTCGACCGGGGGCAACGAAATACCCGGCCTGTGGACGGTACATGCTATACCCTCAGTGAAGAGATTCGTATTTTTAGTGAATGTGTTTGTTTAGCAAATAATTGTACATTAGCTGGGGTGTTTTTTGGGGAGATGTGCTGGTCGGAAATGTAAATCTTAAAGCTCAGGCTCTTTTCGTTAATTTAAATTCTTGAAGCGAACGGGCAATTGGTTGTGTTAGGCCACGGTGGAGCCCAAGAATGTTTTAGATGGAATGCTCACACCTTCCTTATTTGTCTTCTCTTTTTTTCCAAGTTCTAAGGGTCTGTCAAAAATGGTGGGAAATGTTTTATTCATAAAAAAAAAGATCAAGCGTGCCTATTGAATTGATCCATTTTTATTGTGTGCTCAAGACCTCTAGTGTGAGAAACGTTAGTTTTTAGAAATACCAAATAAAAAGTTCTCAGTTCCGATCATTTTATGGTGCATATTAATATCCGAACAGTACGTGTGGGTTTCTGCAAACATACTATTAATGTATGACTTTTAATGACCCAAAGGGGAAATTGCATTGATTTCTCGAATGAGGCCAATATTCGCAATGTACAATAGCGCCCCATGGCGCCTGAAATTATGCTAATTAAAAAATGCACACACTCAAATTGCATACCATCAAACGAAACGCTGTGGATCATTTACCTTTCTCAATAAATATATGTTCTGCAATATTGTTTTTTTCTGTTGTTTTCATTCTCTTCTTTCTGATTCCCTCTTCTCTACGTAGCAATTTTCCGCCGTAAGCATTTCTCCTTGATTGATACACCTTCGCCCACCATTTTGGGTGGGCTCCTATATAATTGTGTTAAATGTTTGGTGGAAAAGTGCATTGGTTTTTTCTTCTTTTATTTATAAACTCACCCTCACGGCCACTCCCGAAACGGATGTGGGTAACCAATCCCGTCGTTTGGGTCGTTTCACTTTCAATCCGAAAATCCCACCCGAAACCGAAACCACCAAATGCTGCGGTCAATTAGAAGTGGGGTAACCATTTGGCTGTGGCGCGTTTGGTCGATACTTATTGGGTCCGGCTAATTACTAATTACAAAGTGAGTGCTAATACTGCGGCACGCATCCGTGGTTGTTGTGGAACGCACATCTGTTTGCGGGGGGAGGGGGCGGGAGGATCCCCCCAGTGGGTGTTGGTAAAGAAATGTAATGATTTGTTGAAGGCTGTATGTTGTGAAAGGCTCATCGATGGGTAGCACGGCTCCTCGTTTTGGGGCGGGGTAGATTGAGTTTAGTGGAGTAATTAGTGGTGAAGGGTTTTGTGGATTGTTTGGGTATCGGTGGCTGGTTGAACGGTTGAGAGCCATCGGATGGGAACGGTATTTAATCGAAGGTGCGATCAGATGGGTGGGAAGAACTCCATCAATGCATCTGTACATGAAGCATTGAAATGGTACATTTTATTTCAACTATGCTAAAAATATGTCAGCAGTTTCATGCTCGCTTTCGATAACAACTCTTTTATGGTGGAATACATTCTTATCGTAAAAGCTTCTTTCTAATTGAATTTCAATGTTTACATCACCATAATCACAAAACGACATATTTTTAAAAATGGCTTGAATGTTCGAGATATCAGAAAGTTTACTAAAATTATTTTGTTTTATCAATCCAATCACCACCAAAATGAAAGACACACAGAGATCTGAAAGCTCCTCACCGGAAGTATGGTGCACAATTAATTAAACCTAATCGTATGCCTATCGCTAATCGGCTCCAAATAAACCCATAACCACCAATAACAATTATCATAAAAAGGCCCATATCGAAATCAAACGTATTGTGTCGGCATTCCGTTCAAACGAAACTAATATTTCCAAAAACGGAAGCTCAACAAAATCCAACTAACAAAAGAGGGTTGACCCTTTTATTCGAGCCTTCACCGTCACTGCCTAAAAAGGGTGCATAATTGGGCGCTAATGTAGAGCCCGTTGTCGAACGCGCAAGCATCATAATTCATAACGCACCGGCGTACGGAGCTTCGGAGTGGTGTGTTTGTCATTCGTTTCGGGCTTAGCGTCTTTGTTCATGGGAATAAAAAAAGAAAAGCTTCTCCGGTTAGGGCTTCCAAAACCCCTTTTTTGTGTCCGTTTTGTAACGAAATGTGCGACTTCCCCTTCTTCACCCGCTTTAACGCATCAGTATGCAAATGACAGAACATAATGAACACATCCGCCACAATGGCAGGCACGGCTGTGAGTAGCAGTGCTTTGAAGGAAGCACTTCAGACTGTTTCGGTGGGAGGGGGCAGTCAGTCCACATTGCATATCAGTGTGCATCCGAGCGATGGGATGGGATGGGAATAAATGCAAACCGTTGTTGGGGACATAGTTTTAGGGGATTTGAATGTACAATGGGAATCGCATCACTTTTGGGATCCGGATCATCAAAGCTAATAATTTCCACCCCGGGGACTGGTTTGGGGTCAGGGGATGTCCCCCTGGTTGAATTGTGATTTATTGTACATCCTATTGAGCTACGTTTGCATAAGCTTTATAGCGTGAATAAATATTGTGCTTTAAATATTTCGTTTCAGAACTATGGGCAGTACAGGCTACACGTGCATACGGAGGACATTTTGTTCCTTTAACATCCTCATATGGGTAGGTGACCAATTGCTGTTAAAATCGGTTTTCCAGGATTTTAATGTACTGGCGATTATTTCTCACTAAAGCTCTGCGGTAGCGGATTCCTAGCGATAGGCGTGTGGCTTCACTTTGCCTATCCCGGGTACGCCACTCTACTGCCCGAACATGCCGTACTCAGTGCCGACTGCATGTTCATAACGGTCGGTGTGATCAGCTTCGTGATTGCGTTCTTCGGTTGCTGTGGATCTTGGTTCCAGTCACGATGTTTCCTGGTTATTGTAAGTTTCGCATCATGCAAAATAAATCCCAACAAGTGTATTACTTCTATCAAAGCTGAGCAACTTATAAAAGCGCCTAAAAGTATGCAATCACTGTTGCAGAGCGTACATTCGATTGCATACTTTTGGGGAAAATGAGTGAAAGTAATACAAATGCACTACGAAATTGATTTTATATCTCAAATTTATTGTTTTTTTGTAGTACTTCACACTGGTGGTGCTATTGTTCCTCAGTGAGTTCTTGCTAGGTTCGCTGGCGTTTGTTTTCCGCGGCGGCATTGGACGTATGTTGACGCAGGAACTCAAGTATGGCATCGAGAAGCACTATAATGTTTCGGACCGTGGAGGTTTCCTTACACCTTCCGTTGCTTCTATTTGGGATAATCTGCAGGTGGATGTAAGTAACTTCATTTGTGTGTCTGAGTTCCTGAACTTAGAATCACATCCCGTTCGTTTCACTTCTAGCTACAATGCTGTGGAGTATCATCGTACGAAGATTGGTATGATATCAGTGCATGGCCCGGTGAGCGATGGGTACCACAGTCCTGCTGCCGGTCTCAGTATGGGTCAATGTTTTCGGAAGGATCTGGAGATGAGCTAACAAATGTCGACTGTCGAAAGTATGTACAGGAGTTTGGACCGACTTTCGGTGAGGTGCATTGAATAAATCTCTTGTTCTTTCGTTGCTTGCAGAGCTGGAAATCCTGCACTCCTATGGGATAAGAGCTGCGGTCAGATTCTTCAGATGTGGTTCGTACAGCGACTTCACATAGTGGGTACGGTGGTATTAGTAATAGGCTTCCTTCAGGTAAGGATGATACGATTGCTTCCACACGATGAAGCGCCTTTCACTCACTTATCCCGATTTATTATTCAAATAGCTATTCGGTCTGATATCATCCATGCTACTGTTCTGTACGGTGAAACACAAACGTTCCTCGAAAACGTACAAATCCTACTCGCCTACCGTGGACACCACGCTCAATCGTAATGGTACGAGCGCTACCTACATGGACGACTGACTGTATGGCTGAGGTTGGTTGGTGTTTGGTGGAAAAATAAAACGACACATATTCACACCCGCCAACTATCATCCAGCTCGATAACATCACACACGACCCGACAGAACAACAATACTCACCAGTCTCGAAGTGGGAATGCTGGCAAAATGGTTCCCCCCGTTCGGGAAACCAGTGGCCAATGGTTGTATATACGTGCGGAGGCGTGCACGTGTGATCTTCGCTGCACACAGCAACACCTGTGTGTCAAACGATTGTGCCAAAAAATGACGACGGAAAGGAAAACAAATCCACACAACAATCCATTATAATTGAACGAAAACAAAGGCGTAAGGCGACCAAAATGGAAACCAATTATAGTTTAGTAGTTTAGTACACGGACACAACAGCAACGGATCCGGACTCGGGTCTGGTCGTTAGGGTGCGCTAGCTAGTAGAACGTAGAATACTGCACAGTTTTATTTATATACAATCAGCTTTAGTTAGGGGGGGCTTTCGGGCCAATTTGTCATTCCGCGCAACTGCCTACCAAAAAGCTACCTTGGAGTTGAGTGAGAGTAACGAGACACAGAGAGAGAGAGGGAGAGGATATAAAACTGCAGAAACACACGCCTCGTAAAACGACCGTTTAAAAACATTCCCGAACGATTACTCAAACATCCGCATGATAGAACGTTAAGTATTTACAGTATATGAATAAATTACTACAAAGTGATCACAACCACGGTTCGCTACTTTTTCGCATCCTCCAGGCCCACCAGCACGGCACCGATTTGGTTGAGACGGTTGAGCACACTTTTGTTCAGATTCACAATCGCTCCTTTAGGTACTTTCTGTAAAATGTCACGTGGATTAGAATCTCTTGGAGGACACGCAAGGAAACGTTATGGCTTACCTCAACGATTGCATTGAAAACGTTGGACAACTGTTCGACTATACCGACGACACCTCGACGCAGTGGTTCGTCCTTCACGTCGTTTCCAAAATAATCTTTTGGGTGTGTCTGATCAACTAGCGCCGGAACCTACAATATCAATGTGGACATCATTAGGCATCAATACCCGCACCCAACATCAAGCATCAGAGCGTCATTGCCTACATTGCCCTTGTCGACGAACTTCTTCTGCACGTTTTCCAGCTTGGTCAGTATGCTAGAATCAAGGTCTTCTTTTTCTAGCTTTGCTTCACGCATTGCAGGCTGTTCGTTTGATAGTAAACCGTACACCTTAAAAGAGGCGATAATGTGTGTTTAAAAATTCTTCCAACAGACACAAACGATCTTCACAAACGAACTAAACGATCGCATAAAACACGTACCTTGTTATTTCCGACGTAGGTCACTGTATGTAGCAGCTCACGGTCAGCTTGGATTTTAGCTTGCGCATCATCTGCGTAATGTCCCGGCAAGGGCAAACACTGGAGATGATTTACGAGCGACAGCATGAAGATCACTACCAGCACGCACGTTTCTGAACGAACCTTCATCGCAAAAGAACTCACACTTCCTGGACACACAGCTTAAATTAGTAAAGAACTTACTTTAAAACAACCACTGTAACTACAACAACTTTAAACCTGACCAGCACGATCGAACTGAGAGTACTGACGTGTTCGACATCTCCGATCACCTCCGAACGCATCTCGTGTCGTATTGCCCAAAATTTTCCACCACTTCGGATCGTTTCCAAAATCTTCAACGCAGAGCATGGGAGAGTGAATAACCGAAAAAATAGCGACAAATATTAGCTAACGGCTGTGGAGAAGCTGACCACAATGCGTTTCGTTGCTTGAGTGTGCCCATTGGAGGCCAGCCGGTACCCGATTATCTAACGCAAAGCGCGTTACACACTCGACATTTTGTATGCGCATCAACAATCGAACACGTGGAGAGGGGAGATGTTTGGGTTTTCCATCATCATTCAGCAGAGTGTGCTGTTGCTGCTGCTGATGATGATGATTTGCACGCTCGAAGTCGCCGGTGTTGTACGTGGAAGAAGGGGATAGTGCATCTGTTCGTGCCCTCGATTTATGAGGCGTGAGCGCGGAGTTTAAGAAGAGGGAAAAGATGCACTTTTTCAATGGTTTGTGAGCAATTTATTCGAATATTTACAACTAGTTTTGTTTTTGGACTTGCTAACTGACGAGAGATTAAAGACTAAGCACCTTATAACTTCGCTATATGTACATACTGCCCGCTTTAACACGCACCCGCAACATTATCGCTTCAAACCAACCAATCCTGCACCGACGTCGTTCAGCTTATCGTTGGCCTGTTTCTGTAAGCCACTCAGCAGCTTCTTGGGTGCCTACAATACAACGGAAAGGTATGCTTAAATGCATTGCAATCACTAGCAGAATTTGCACCCTTACCGCTATCACCGAGTTGATGAACATGTTCACCTTGGCGGTTGTTTCCACCAGCGGTTTCGTGATGAAGTAGAACTGATCTCCCGTGTTACCATACTTGTCCGATTCTCTTATATTATCGATGATTGGTTCAGCCTGAAATGAATCACAGAATTGGATTGGAGTTTTTTTTCTTTTAAACTACATCAAGCCTCTTCATGTTGGCCGCTTACATCAAAAAAGCTTTTCACTTTGTGCTGCAGATTGTCGTACTTGCTGTAGATGTTGGACGGGAAATTGTCCACCTCCTTTCGGGCGTTGTCCTGATCGGGTGGGTTATCGTATACTTCCAGTGCGGCAACCTGTTCGCGATCCCCACAAATATGCACATTAATGAGTGTCCTCTATCCGCTGAAGGACTCCGATCACTTACATAAGTATTTCCCACTTTGGACACATGCTTCAACTCCTCGTCGTACTTTTTGTCCCGAAATTCGCCATGTTCATCGTGTCCACCGCCGTAGGGTGCACCGTTCACCAACAGGAATGTACCAACAAGCGACAGAAAGGCACACGATCGTACAATCATTTTCAGTAGCTGTAGCTTGTTTTTATTCTAGGAACTTTTCACGGGCCTTTAAAATAACTAGTTTCGACGATCACGCAAGGGTTAGTATGGACGATCGTTTCGAGTTGACTGCACGGTTGAAACTGAAAGTAAAAAGAACGCACAAACCACTAGCACCTCAGGGCAAGTGATGCCCTCACCAACACCACCGATCTGGGCCGTTTCACTCCGAAATCGATTGATCTTACACTCTTTCTCCTACCTCCCTATCCCTCGGGGACGAAAACCATCTAGAAACAAACAAGGTAGAAAAGCGACCCGACCGGCCCGACAGAAAATAAATAAACTCAATCCCTTCCCACTTCGTTGGTTCTCCCGATGCGATGCTAACGCACGCCATGTCTTAACTAGCAGCACGCGATCCTTCTACACGATCGGTCGTTCGGTGGGGGCTCGATTTTCGAAATCATGCCGGCTTTTGCGCGGTTTTTTCGCCTTTGCCCAATAGTAGTACAGGTGAGGTATGTGATATGGCGCCGACAGTGTTGCCGTACGGTGACGATTACTTAACGCGTTATGCAGTCGAGCAGTGGTGGTGGGGTGCGCTCGCAAACCTGACTGACTGACTTACTGACCGTTTTCGAAGTAGGTTTATGCGTTCCCGATGCAAGGTTCGTCGCTTG
>AXCM01009383.1:0-11570 GCA_000473375.1 Anopheles culicifacies | reverse complement strand
GTTCGGGAAAAGAAAAATCACTTTGCAGTGCCGACGAAAAAGACGACCGCGCCTGATTGAGACGTCGTACAGATCGGCCGGTACACAAGCTATGTACACAAGCGAACTCTCGCGTGGTAATCAATCATGTTGGTGAGCTAATTTTTTCCAGCTTTAGTATCGTTTCGGGTGTATGAGATGTAAGAGTACTTGAGCTTGAAGTACAATTTTCGGGGCGCTTCAAGAGATTAAGGCGAAGAAGCGTCGAACTGGGTGTCGCATTGAAATTTGGGATAATTACGGTATTAGACAGTCCCTCTCGAGTGGCACATAAATGACCCAAATTTCGAAATGTGAGCTATTGATAGTGGAAGCAACTTTCACCAGATTCGGATAATGAAAGAGAAAATCATCAAAGGAATTAAAGGTAAAGGTACACACTATTTGTGTGCGATTTAATTAGGCTAGTTGCAGTTCACGTTTCTCACTTCCAGCAATCAATCTCGGTTTAATGAGTCAAAGATTAAGTCCGGAGTAAGATTTCTCACTGCATGCTTCAACCCCATTACTAGCAAACTTTCCCAAAATCCAGAAAAAAAACGCTCAGTCAAAATCACTGATTAGCTTCAGAGCTCCCCATTACGTCGAGAGCTCCTTTTGCAGGATATCCTTCTGAGTTTGCGATCGTTCAGCTCCCATGATTTTTTTTTTTACCATTTCACGCTAAATTCTCCATGAAAGTGGCGTAAATTTCACTTCGTCACGGTTTAGCACTTTCGCATCGTTTAGCGATAGTGTGCAGTTCGCGCTTCACACCATTCCTAATCAAAATCATCGCCAATCGCGAATTCGGGGCCAAACTAAAGGGCCAAAACGAAAGGAATCCTTGAGAGCTGCTAAATGCTTCTTACCCATTCGAAGCGGAGTTCGGGGGGGGGGGGGGGGTTCGATGTTACACAATGGATGTAATAAATTAGGTAAAAAATCGAGTCGAGTTAAAAAGTTGAAAGTTTTATCACACCGTTGCGATGGGATGGGGGCCAGGATCTTAACGAATGGACGAACGGTGTTGATGAAAGGTCGAGTTTTTTTTTTTCTTTCGGGGGTGAAATGGAAATTGGTGACGATGCATTTAATCGAGGGTGCAGTAGCAGCAGCACTAACAGACCGGGCTATATAGAAGGAGAGATCCTTATCGGTGGTAGTTGTTCAGCATTCAGAGGACCAAGGAGCGCACGGCTGTCATCGGGTCGGAGAGTGTTTGAGAGGTTAATTCACTGTAAAACCACCGATATAAAAAAGAAGGGGACCAGTCAGAAGGATAGAGGTTCTGGTTCGTGTCACAAATGCATTAAACCGTACCTCGCGGGGTGAACTCCCCAACTCAGTAAGGCCACACCCGAACAAAGTACCCGCTTACCCTCTTAAGAACGCTCTCGTCTCTACTTTCCAGCCACATTAAAGTTTGATACGATCCGGAATGATAATGGTTTAAATCAAAGTTACCCATCGATTCCCGACTGCTCTTCGGGGTGGAGGTTTAGCTAGTAGTCCCTGGGTCACCACATCCCTTCGGTAAAAGGGAGTGCCATAAACCACCCGGCACAGAGTGCGAAAGTGCATTAAAACAAAAGCGCAGCGATTTTGTAGTATCCCCTTTGTAAGGGTACAGTGGACACTTCCATTGTTCGCCCTCTTGTAAAGACGAGAGAGAGAACGAGTGCTTTTCGAAAGGAAATATTTGTCGACAGTGGGCAACAACACGTCGAAATAGATTGATAGACGGGTTGTTTTTTTTTTGCTCGATAAGATCTAGAAAAAAAAGAACTAGAAGCAGCGTATCATAAAACACAGGAAACCTTTAACCGACAGTTTTCCCCCGTGCGTTGAAAGGTCCACTCAGTTGGAGGTTGGAAAATAAAACCAACGTAGAGAAAAGCTGCAACAACACCAAAACATCAAGACCTAAACAAAAAAAAAGTTCAGGAAAAACAGCTTTGATGACTTCCGGTCAGCTTGAAGTCACTACCAAGGACTGGTGGAAAGTGTTGAGTGGTCAATGTTTAGGGTGGCCCTTTTTGGCCTCGATGGGTGTGCTGTGTGAAGTTTTTCACCCACTTAGAGTCGATGACTCATCAAGAAGATTTCTGCTTAGTTTTTTTTAAGTTAAAATAGTTGTTGGGCAAAAGGACTAAGGAAATTGGAAGGTTACACAATAATTTCAGCTTATAGAGTTTCTTTTTTTCCTCCATAGAGGAAGGAATTCCTGATGGTTATTGTGGATCGGGATGATATTCAGATTTTTTGTTGTTGGGAAGTCTTCAACTTCCATAATCATTAGGACATCCTTTTCCCGGTGAATTTCGCGATGAAGATTATCGAATCCTTTTTCCCGAAAGAAAAAAAAAACAACCTCACCGGTAGAATATTCCATTCACCATCATTGGATGCGATGCCGTTTAGGCAAACAGAGCATCTTCCAGGAGACCTAATCCTATTAGCGTAGGGATGCTGTTTTCCCAATTTTGTGTGTGTGTTGTTTTTTTTCTTCTTTGGAGTTTATGAATGCGTTTCCCAGGAAAAGAAAATATTCCTTCCGCTGCAACTCCTTGCGTGTGTGTGTGGCGGTTGTGTGGAATATGAGCGATCATTATATACGTAAAACACGAGGCAGACACATTGGCAGGCGAATATGATTGGAGTCTTCGCTACCTTGGTAACGATGAGAGCTGCTCAAAGCAAGCGGGAGGTTTGGTGTAATTTAATCGCCTTATTTTAGCTCAAAACTTACATGCTGCATCTCGCTTCCCGGGCTCCTAACAACCGTCGCACGGAATCACCAGCTTGGAGCATCAAGAGTTCAGACACCAAAAACGGGTTGCCAGCAAACCAAAGTGTGCTCTTATAAGTCAGTTCTAGTTACAGTAAATTTGAAAGCTTGCCATTTCTTGTCCAGCTTAGCTCGGATGGTGTCGGAAAAGCCGATTTCTGCATGGGTTTCACCGTTGCTCCGCACAGAGAAATAGTTGCGGTTCCGAACGCTGAAGAGGTGTTATACGTATTGTTGAAAGTTCTACCACACGCACGGTACGTGTGTGGGACGGTTGTTCACAAAGAGTCGGATTTTGGGTCGGATGCTAGGAGAGCAAGGGGGTTGTAGAGAATAAACTTTCCACCACTTTGGATGGTAGATGTTTCGAGATGGAGTAGTGTGATTCAAATTTAGATTTAATGAAATTGAGAGAAGCAAGCATGATGGGTCTGAGCTTCCTTGGTAGTGCTTTGTACAATGTTTTGAGCTATGCTTTTCTCTAAACTATTCGAACATGACATGAATACTTGCAGCTCGATAATCTTACTTACAAACTTATTCCAATAAATTATAACTCACAATTACTCTTTGATAATGTAGCAATGGAATTCTTGTTTGTTCTTCATAATACTTAACGTATTTGAAATTTTATTTTTGCGTCCAGGGACTCGAAATAAAGTTAGTTTTCTTGGCATTTTTTAATGTGGGTGTGCTTATGTTGGAGCTTCTCGGTGGTCGAAGAGATTGCGGCACCGTTCTTCAAACATGCAGGACCGTAGTTCGAATCCCATTCGGACTGTTCCCCCAAACGGATCACGGAAGCCAAAAACGGCAGACCAAGACCTCTCGAGGCTGTAGAGCCTTAGAAGAGGAATTAGTTCTTATGCTTCAACCTAAATTATCTACGCAGAAGACATGTATGGTTCTTCTACATAGGAGATACCTAAAATGAAAACTAATCTGCGAAGTCTTCCAAAATTGCTCCTATATTTGGTCAAAGGTGAGCACTGTGGATAACACTGATGTTGAGATATACGCTAGGATGTTAGCTAACGACCGGTCTTTCTTTAATTTCAGAAGATTTCCCCACTCAAAATACCAATCACGAAGATCTCAGGATCTACATCTCAAAACATTATGGATTCCTTGAGAACTCCAGTGTCCCAGATTCAAGTTGTACAGTCTAATCGGAGGTTTCTGCTCCAAAAGCGAAGTTGATCTCTGACACTACCTGTGCTTATTCATTATTACTAGGTTATCCATACTCAGAAAATGCTACATATGATATTCAATTAAACGCCTTCTACCATTAGGGGCCCGATTCTTCTGACTCCAAGTCACCCGTACTCGATTGAGTTAAAACACAAATTTAAATTACAAAAACTAAATTCAATAAATAATTGTAATCCATTTACCAGACGCTGCAATTGTTATCCAATACATCAAAAACAAATACCCGCTGGAGTATTGCTCTATTTCCAATTAAGTCAATCATCCAGCTGTTCGAACGTAATTGGAACGTACTATGGGCCTGTACAATGTTTGCAGCCGCTGAGGTTTGGCCAATTTATTGCAACTCAACGCAACACATCACGACGTCACGCATTGTCGTGGGACGGGGGAGGTTGGTGTACAGACAAGGGATCCCGAGGTCTTACCTGAACCTGCGTTTGCAATGGCCACATTTGCAGCGCAATCGCGTATGGTAAATATTGGAAAAATAATTCAATTTGTAATGTTTGACATTTCCATTTGCTTTACCAGCTGGTGTGATTGTGTGCCCGATGGGATCGGCGGATTGTCCTGTGGGAAAGGTACACTTGCGTGGTGCATGGTTTGCAACCTGCCCCATCAGCCCAGGTACAATCAATCTTGTCAACGGTGCAGACAGACAACCGGGGGTGGGGTGGTTCAATTTTGTTTGCATTCCGACGCATTTCAGTGTTCGATTTTTTGTGTGTGTGTGTCTCTCGTTCGCTTTACATGCTGACAGTGCTGTTCATTTCCAACACAAATACGATAAGGGGACACATTTCTGTTGCTGCTGCTGCAAGTGCAATTTTACTTCCAATTGCCATTTTTCGCTCGCCACGCGGTTGGCTGCAGCACGTGTAAAGTAAATACTCGAAAATATGATTGCCAGCGATAATGCAGCATGGTCAGCGTCCAATCGTCCTCTGCAGGACCTCTAGCTGGGGAGTGTGTTCCTCGTGTGTTGGTGTTTTTTTTTGGAAGGAACGGAAAATTAACATTTCAATTCAATCACGCATCAGCGTATGGGAACATTTCGTATCGTGACAATTTGTAATTATTTCTCCCACAGCCGTGGGACCATTTCTCCCTGCTTTTTTTTGGCGTAATTAATTGAATCAGATTAAGTTGTATAAACTGGGGCCAGTTGTGTGTGTGTTGCTGAGGTTTTGCTAATGTGACGTTGAGGAATTAGTGCTTTGACGAGCGCGTTCGGCATCATTATTTCGATTACAAGCGAACAAAACAATGCGGGACCCTGAACGTAAACTGTCACTTAGCGCAGCAGGTGGCTTGAAGCGTCCACGTGTTAGCCCATAAGTGGATGGGAAAATTTTACGCAATGATTAATAGCGCTGCATGAAGTGTATTTGTATTTTTGGTGGAAAACTATGACGAACCAAAATGAAGAGTGAGTGAGTGTGCGCGAAAGGCATCTGCACAGCTGGACAATTTGTGGCGGAGGATAAGTTTGTTTGAAATAGCCCTCAAGAGAGCCTCTTCCATGAACATCCCCCATGAGTGCCCGGTGTAATTGAACCCACGGTTTGTTTACATCGCAATTACAACGGCACTCGGAAAATGCCGCTTCGCCCACGAGCCCCGAGCTTATGGTCGCACAGCGCAACTGTCAATCCGTTCCTAAATCCTAAAACCATAAATTCAAGTGGAATTGAGTGTGGATCCTTTCGGGAAAGCCCGTGAACCGTGCGCCATTTGGATACCGGAACCTGTTTGTTTGATGGGAATTTTCCTTTTTGCGAGAAGAGTGAGGAAAAAAAGGGGGTGAAAAACGACGGTTGGTGCCCATAATCAACTTTTCCACCGATGCGCACGCCCATCGCATATGGACGTCGAAGCGATTTGGAAATGTGAAGTGGAATTTTATTCATATGCAAAGTGTGAGTGCAAACAAATTTCCAATTTCCACTTTTGCAAGAACTTCCGCCACGAGTCCGGCCCGCAGGGGGTGTGTGCTGCACCCGAAACGGGGGGTTGATTTAAGCCTGTTTTTGTACGCTGACGATTTTTGTGTTGCTCCGCTGTCGTTTAATCTGGGAGCTGGGAAAACCACACTGGAAAAATATGGACCAATTACGCAAATGAACGGAATATATGTTGGAAGCGTTGGAAGTTTTGGCTGGAAAACTGACCTTCGAAAAAGGGCACGATACTTTACAGTACCGATTCTTCGATATGCTAATAATAATTGCCTTTGTGCTGAGAACGCATTCCAGCTGAGCGGGTCAAATTGTTTGCGATCCTGCCAGCTGACCAGTTTTTCGAGTTTGAGTGCTTTTTCAAATGGCCAAAGGATTCAAATTTTCGTTTGCGCTAATTGTAGCTCAGCGCAAGGTTGGATTTTCCCAAGCTGGTACAGATGGGTGCACTGGTAATTGAAGTGCGTGATTCTATTTCATTTGGAACCGATTGATGGGAACAAAGTGGATTTGTTTGCGCTTTGGTTTTTGGAAAAAAGGAAATTAATATTCCGTGCATCAAGAATTGAATTTGAATAAACGATTGTTGATCCTTCAGAAGAAGGAACAGGGGAACATGTCGGATTCAGTAAGAGTCCTTTTGGTGAGGGTATGACGATGAATAGAAGTAAATATTGTTCTTTCTAATTTCTTCCAATCGATGTTTGAAACTTTGCAACAGATGGCGTTAGTAGATATGATTCTCACGGAGGAGTGCCAGCTATGCAGTTTTTGTGTGATTGTTCCTCAGTGACGTCGTCTAGAATGAAGTCTCATCTGGATTATTTTTTCAATAATTTAAATACGTTTGCTATAAGTGATACGACCTGATAAATTAAAAAAAAATTATAGCAAATTATTCACCTACCTCAAAAATTAAATCATTTTTGTATTTTTATTAGTTTTAAGAACCAACTTTGTGGTCTTGTCCAGAGAAGCAAAATAATGGAGAAGTTGAGCTGTTTGGTGTTGCGAACATCCTGACGGTGGCCAAAGCCGGTAGGACTTGTTGATTATGGCACGTGATGAGGATGCCGGACTCATAGGCTTAGATCAACTCAAGGCACAATGAATTCGAAGCCTGGATCAAGTGGAGTTGAATACTGCTGGGTAAGGAAGAATGCACTCTTGTACTGAGTTTTATGAAAACGGATTGGCGATCTGGCCATTTCTTGCAGGCATGCAGACATAAGAACGGGAAACGAAGGAAGAAAAAGAAAACAATGGACACAATTTGATATTAAACAACACGAAATTAAGAACCTTCTTCTCATTCGATGGCTCTACAACCTCAAGAGTTATTGGTCTGGAAATTCAGGCGTCTGTGACTTGAATACGGACCCATAACAGGATAGTTAGTCTTACGTAGAATTCGAACTCCAGTCCTGTCCTATCTCTTTGGCCACCCCTAGTAAGGACATCGAGCCGCTCCATTTAAGCTTCTAACGCTTTGTTGAAGTAATAAGAATAAGTTTAAAATATTCCGGAGAGCTTTTCCATTTTGAGAGCTAAACTTTTAATATTTACCTAAATTTAAAACATGAAATTATCGCAATTATATTTATGATCAGAACATAACAACGATCCGAATAGGAAAAGTGATGTAAGAATTTGTTAATTCACTCTGACCATGTGGAGAGCACAGATACATTTAATTCCAAAAGGCCTGAGGAGATCTTCAATTTTGTTTTTAATTGATTAATCAAAAGAATTGATTGATTAAGTTTTAATTCCTTAACAATGCTTTACAGTTTCTTCAAGGCGTTCGAAGTCCCTTAAGAACTTTAGTATCAGTTTTTTTTTTAAATATTACTAGCACGAGCCTTCCAAAGAGTCTAATAATATGACAAAATAACCTGAAGAGATGACATTTCTAGTTTTTCATGAATCGAATAAATCTTAACAGGATATTCAATATATTCGGTCGGTTATACGCTCTGGGTGTGTTTTAGGACCAGTACTGCCATGTGAGACTGGCTACCATCTTTACCACTGTGTGAGCCTAATAAATGCAAAATAAAAATAAAGAAGTTCTTTAACTTCCCGTAAATTGAACAAATTATTCTTTATTTTGAAGAGAAGCATATGTAGGAGACAGCAATCTAAAGCATATGGTTCTAACCATAGAGCATATTTTTAATAATTTTCTGAAGCATTAATTCATTTTTTGTGGGAATAAAGCACATTTGGATAAAAAAAAACTTCGATTCTACATAATGTTATTCTGAGAAAATACAATTCAGTTTCAATAAGACAAAACCACCCAATATGGCTTGCATGTCGTTCTAATGTTCAAAGAAGCTCCAGCTGGTACTCCCGATGGTTAATGATCATTAATTAAGCTACGAAATTTTACGCCAATCCGACACTATGCTCGCTTTCGGTACGCATACAAAAAGGGTTTTTGGGAAATTCGATCGCCACGAGAGCAAAAGCAGCAGGTCGCCAAGGTTGAATCGAATCCTTTTCGTCCTGGAACGCACGCTGCACGCTGTCGTCCAGCGGCAGCCGTCGGTGGTCTGATGAAGCTCATCATCATTACGCCGCACCAGGCACCAGATCGGGGATCCTTTTACCATTCCATCGGTTGTGATGTGTATGATTCGGTTGCAGGTATTTCCCAATCCCTTGCCGACTGGCGCTGATGATGAAATGCTGTCAATTATTAACCGCTCGAAGCAAACTGCGAACCCTTCGGTGTGAACCATGATATCATTGGTAAGCGTTTAATCATTTCCTTTTTTCCATCCAACCATCGATGTGCCGTAAATGAGGTGTTTGATGTCGGCAAAGGCGTAAATGATGCAACGCAATGTGATCCGCGCATCGGATTACAAAAGGGATCTCCCGGTAAGGGAAAAAGGAACGCGCAGGTCGGCTTCTTCAGAGCAATGGGAATAGGGCAATTTGCTCGTCCAAACATACACTTGGGGTGAATTGTAATTTCTTTTCTAATCCTTTAATAGTGCTTCTTTTTTTGCTTAAGAAATATAGGAACACCTAAGGCGATGCACTTTTTTGGCATTCAACACCTAGTTTTTTGGGCTTTTGAGCAAACCCGACGTATGAATCATTCGCATTGATGAAAGGAACCCGAAACATCTTTGCGCTATCGATTTCGGGTTCGGATTACAAAGAACGAAAGGAGGGAAAGGATGTGCACATTTGTGCCAACCCATCGGATTAGTTAAGAGGGGAAACTAACACTGCAAAGCAAGGTTGCAAAACGACCGTTGGAAGGCATTACTATCTTCAGGCATGGGAGCAAAACGCGAAAGTTTACACGGTTCTTAACAAGCGCTGCTTAATGCTTCATAATTTATGGTGCGATCTATAGCGAGCAGAGTTTTCAATTATGTGCGAAATAGTTGGGAAATATTATCAATGGCTGACAACTTAAGATATATTGTTTCTTTTATGTTATTGGGTCTAATTTATATTACTCATCCGAAAGACCAGTAAAAAAAATCATTTCTTGAAGCCATTAATAGACTTTATTTAATTTCGGGAAGTCGTTTCATGAAGACCAGCACCAAACACACCAAATTCGTTGATATTCGAGCGCAAAAGTGGACAATTTGATTTTATGGTGAAGAGTTCAGGGTGATTGTGCTACCAATCTGGTAGGTAACACAAGATTCATACATTGATGATTGTATGCGGCCGTTTTCAGATATATTAGATTTCCCTGCTTCGGAAGGTAGTGCCCTAGAACCCGCTCTTAGTATTAGTGGAACTGGCCATATGCAAGTTGCAAAGAGGTGTCCCAAAATGTAGTCAAACAGTACCAATCATTGGTTGTTGAATCGCTTTATAAAGGGTACCTTAGGATACTTTTGTTATGAAATGTGACACGTTGTCCTCGATGGAATGTTGAATGGGAGACTCTTCAAAATGTTCTTCATTGCCACCACTTTGTACGATTGAAATATAGGAATATATTTTGTTTATAAGAGCACACATATCGTAAAGATAATTTCGTCCTTCTCAAACCTGCGTTGGGGTAGGTGGTGGGACTTATCATCATCAATTACTTAATCTTCATAAACTAGCTGCAACAATATTGTTTAAGCCCTGTTTCCATATTTCCTTAAGATGAAGGAAAGTTACTTCAATTGTAAGCTCATCAATTTGCCCCGTAAAACGATAAGCTGTGAGGAATAGCTTACCTTGAATTGAATTCTGGATAAACTTTCCTTAACTTAGCCTAAGCTTCATTCTTTAGATAATCCTAACGCTCTATTTACATGAGAAAGTGTAGTCCTCATGGTCTTCATGCATCAAGGATTACATGCCATAATGTGGAATAACTATCGTAACATATTTTTTAGTTTCGTCTTCTTGTCAAGATTTTAAAATTATTAATAAATCTCACAGATTTGAAAAAAAACCCAATTCTTTCTTTTCCGGCTGTTTAGAGACTTATTTATAGCACGTAGTTGGATAGTCAGTTCTCACTACGGAGGGACGGTTTGAATGGGATTTAAACTCCGGTCCGTGGTATGAGAGCCCAGTGCCGATACAACTCACCCACGGAGCGGCCAATAAGTTTTTAATTTATTATTTTATTTAAAATAAGCACCAGTGAAGTCTTTTTAAAGAGTAACCGCTCGTTATGCAAAAAGCATTAAATAAGGACCCATTTTGGCGATCTCGAGAATTGGAATACGCAAAATTGTATAAAATAAATAAAAATTCCCTCCCGCCAGTTGGTTATTGAAAAAAGCCTAAAGAAAAGAAAAAAGAATAAATTAATATCTGAAATATGATCAATCTTGGAGTCCTACCTAAGGGTAAACAATTACGTTTGAATTCGATTTTCATGCTTTAAATAGTGTAATAAAATTGTTTTAGAATTTAAATGACAAGAACGACACCAAAAAAGCTCATTACAATCATGATATGTGCTACAATGAATTTGAAGTGTTCAGTCTTTCATGGCCCAATTCATCTTAAGTGCATTCTCGCACAAACAGACGAATAAATAGGGACTCTATTACCTTTCCTTATCAAAAACTCTTCCAGCTTATATCAAACACAAATTGAAGAGGCTGGCCTCTTGCAGTCCGTGACACAAGTAACAGGGGTCGGTATAAGAACGCATTATATATCATTTGAAGCGATTGTGCTTCAAGGATATATTCGACTCTGCATATTTATTATTCAGCGTCTAATCCACGAAAATGCAGATGTTTTGGAAGATGTAATTCGGTATGTAATAAAGTAAGAAAGTATGATGATTTTTTGGGATTAGTATATCTATTGCTGACTCCAACATGTCTAATTATTAATTAATATGTTTAATAGTAGCAATACAGAGGATTCAGCGTTACCTGTATATCCGTGTAAGTCTACCGATCAAACCCTTTTAAATATGATCGGTTATATGTTCAATAAAATGGCATCAGTCCGAAAAATTTTAAGTAACAGGAGAAAATGTTACATTTATAAATCATCTGGAGCCCAGAGTTTATGTATAATATTTGGAATAAAACTTGGGCTACGATAATAAAACAGAACCGTGGTCCCAAATAGGAAAGAGAGCACTG
>AXCM01009377.1:0-10460 GCA_000473375.1 Anopheles culicifacies | reverse complement strand
ATCATCATCATCATCGGTGATGCATGGAAAAGTGCATCCGTATATAGTGAGGAAAAGTGCCAGAATGAATTACCGGATGCATTTGTTGCGGGGGGAGGAAACGAGGCTGAGTGAAAAACTACTTGCACTTACCGGTGTTTTTGATAATGGAACAGCTAGAGCCAAGTTGGTTGCAAAGTATTGAGGATAGAAAGGTATTAGAATTGATCAAGACTGAAGTTCTCTTGGAAGAGCCCATGGATTACTCCACACATTGCATACCTTTAGGCGCTCGAATTCAAACGATGCTGTTTTATAAATCATTCTACTAGCGCAAACTAAAATAGAGGATACTTAAAACAAATTCATCACACGTTCCATAGACCCGGAGCAATCGTTACCGGGTACTCGCTAGTGCTTGAAGATGTTAAACGAAATGGCGCGTTCACCTTTTTATGAGCATTCCGACGACGGTGGAACATCCGGTTCGGCGAAAAAGTTCGTCCAAAATCCGCGTATCACGTATTTACTGTCCGGCTTCTCTTCTCGCTCCGGTGTTCCGACGAGACACTTTTTACGACCGACATTTACGGGGCGGTCCGGTGTCGTATTTTAGTGCATTTTACCGCTTTTCAGTTCGTTCCTCGGTGTTTTCGATCGGAGCTGCGCGGGATTGTCGATGGAAACCGGTAATTTTTTCGGGCTTCTTGTAGTGGAACATGAACGCTAGGGAGATAGAGCAAAGACATGAATTTTATATCCATCGCAGGCCCCCAGAACGGTGAATTCGGATACAGAACCATTAGCGAAAAGTTGTCTCCACTCTATCGGAGTAACTGCAAGGTAGCGACGAACGAAAATGAATGATATCAATACGAAATAGTTCCTCGCTATTTTTCCAACTCGTGACATATGGTTCATTAGAAATAGCCGTCCGTTGACAGAAAGACTGTTTGCTCACTGTCTGGTTGAGTTGGTCGATGATGGTCGAAAAACAAAAAATCACATCCTTTCCGGTGCGAAGAGTTCCAATAAAGCTTCATGTTTTATGGACGGTATTTGTCCCTAATCTATGCGCTTCTTTTGTCCCGTGAATCCCGCGCTTCCCAGGGCAGAAAATAAAACGAACTGAAATTGATAATGGTTTTAATCAAAAATTTGAACAAAAAGAGAAAAGAACCAAAGAACCAGTTAGAAAATTGAACTTCCGTGCTCTGTTTCCTATTGTTTACCACGTTCTGCTTTTATTGCCGCTGGGACTTTATTTGACCTAGGTCTCCACTCTGTGTGCATGTCGTCTACTACAGCTTCCTCTTTCTACTCTTTTTGTTTTTATGATGACACACACATACAGGCATCGATTTCAAGC
Source organism: Anopheles culicifacies (assembly GCA_000473375.1). NCBI lineage: Eukaryota > Metazoa > Arthropoda > Insecta > Diptera > Culicidae > Anopheles > Anopheles culicifacies. The sequence goes on along the minus strand of AXCM01009377.1, from coordinate 9,112 downwards.
AGAAACTCATCAACCTGGACGGTGTGCCGATCAAGCTACAGATCTGGGACACGGCTGGACAGGAACGGTTCCGGACGCTGACGACTGCCTACTACCGTGGTGCAATGGGGATTCTACTGATGTATGACGTGACGAGCCTTGAATCATTCAACAACTTATCCTACTGGTTGCGGAACATTCAGGAGGTAAATATACACCGAGTGTATAGGAACAAATATCTGAAGATAACTTAAGTAAACATTTTAGTATACGAGTATAGTAGTTTATGCTGATGATTAATTAAGCATAAGTGCATATGCATTTCCATTCCAAACCACTCTTAATGCCTCATCAATCGACGCTAATCATCGTTCGCTTTTTTTTTGTCTTCCTCCACTCTAGAATGCGGCTCCCGATGTGGTAAAAGTTCTGGCCGGTAATAAGTGTGAATGCAACCCACCACAGCGAGCCGTAGACAAGGAACGAGGCGAAAAGGTAATGAGAGTTGTTGTGAGAGTCGGCACCGTCGTCCCGATTCTGGCGAAAGGAATTAATTCAAATTAATTTATTGCATCGTCGCTACGGCATTCGTTTCGCCTTTTTTTGGGGGGGTGGGGAACCGAGACTACCACTTAGCACTTAGTATGGAGAACTTCCGATTCACTAGACGCCGCCCGGCAAGTCCCAATGTGGAACAGGGACCCAGAAAAATGAGTTCCTTTCCTTTCGGTCCAAAGCGCCTAATCGGGTGACTGCTGTTTTGCTATGGTTCCAGTTCTTTTTCTTCCATTGTTACGTACTTCGATAGCTCAATTCCCTGTTCCACCACCCTAAGCGAGTGGGCAAGGAACACCTGGACGGAAAACGGGCCAAATGGAAATGGAAAGGAATATTAACCGAGACAAATAGGCGACACACGGAATGTGATGTATGGTGGCGCCGTTTTCCGATCTTTGGCTGTGATTTGAGCTTCGCGAAGGGTGTTTCCATTAGTCAAACAGGGCGCTTTATTAGTGGGGCTGTTATGGAGATTGTATGCCCGGGACTTGGTGATGCCAATGACCTGTGGATTCGTTCAGGAATATTAAACATATTTGTTTGAAGTTATTTGTTTTTTTTTTGTGGTGTGGAATGAAGAACAGGCTATATAAATGTACTTATGGTTGGTAAACAAGTATATGAGCTTCCTGGTTTTGACTCATGGTAAATTATCTGGATCCTTCTTTGAATGGACGTCAGGACCATCTTACGAAGGCCTACGAGCGGCCATCATGAACTAGAGCTATTTAACTGCATTATCCAGTGGATGTTTAAGCTATGGGCGGAGTGGGCGGCCGATACGAGCATCGTTGGTCAGGAGTTCAGTGGGGACCCCTCCAAGTTTTGATCAAGGACCAAGGAGTCATAATGTTGGGAGCCGCAACTGCCATTCCGCCAGGGGTAAAGCTCTTTGGAGGCTTTAACCGTTACTGTCATTATCTAGAATTACAAGCAGTTCTGGAATCTGGCGCTTTATTGTCCATATTGTTACTTAGTAACTTAGATTTATGGTTGTTTAACTTGTATCTTAACTCTTCTTTATTACCTTCCCTTCGCACAGATTGCTGAAAACTTTGACATGCCCTTCTTTGAAGTTTCGTGCAAACAGAACATAAACATTGAGGAAGCGTTCCTGACACTGGCCCGGAAGATTCGCGAACAACGAGAACATCGGGTAAGACCAACTCCCATCGGGAATTATACACCGCAGCGACTCTTTACGTCATTCCCTACATTTCAGGGTGAAAACTTCGATGATGGCGATCGTCAGAAGGGCCTACAGGATATGATCAAGAACGGACCCGGTTCGAACGGTCTCGGACCCTTCACGTTAGGTAGTGGTGGTGATGGTGGACGCTGTTCGTGCTAAAATGGTGCTAGTATATCTGTGCAGACCCGCGAAGCATCTGTGTCGAAGGAGTAGTTACTCCCTCGAACGTTCAGGACAAGACTTTTATGTATCACACACTAGCGAGAGAAGCGAGTGGTTGCCATAGAAACCCTGTGATTGCACCAAACTACTCAACACAGCTGAGGATGCACAAATGCACGTTTCAAGCGTTGCGCTTTCCAGTGCGTCCGCTTTCTTGTTTTTCGAAGAATACAGGGGAATTGGGAGCAAGGGATGGATTAGCAATAGTGAGGTGAGGTTTAATTTGAACGATGAACTACATGAAAATAATTTAGTGCACAAAAATACCCTATCAACGCTGCTAACCAAAGCAAGGGACACGTTACGGTGAGGGACGTCACAAGTTACAGTGCTCTTCGCCTATTTGAGCTGAGATTAGTCATGAATCCTGCGTTACGTTAGCAATGGGAAGCTCCAATACCTACGGGCGGGTGGTACATTTAATCAATTTAGGTAATTTTTAACCAGTTGCCATTACGGTACGAAAATCACGCATAAGTCACCCTAACAGGCTAACGGTAGCGTGGGTTCAATTAAAGCGCATGCAACACGACACCTAAACAGGGAGGGTGAGCTAAGGAAACGGAAAAAAAAACAAAAAAACTGTAAAAAGTCTAAACAGTCTTTCAGCGGGCGTTTTAAATTATAGTTTTGCTTTAGAACAGTTTTCTTATGAGTTCTGTGTTTGTCAACCGATAACCATGCTAGTGTCGGTAATGGGGGACACTTTTATAACCGAAAGCATTCCTGTTGTAGCTAAGTGCTGATGCATTTTATTGTACTAATAGTTCGAAGATTGCATCCGGCAATGCATCTACATCTATTAAACTGTAATGCTTTAGCGAAATCCTACTACTTGTACATTACGTTACGGAATTCGGCTTTTTTTGTTTCTTTTCGGGTTGATAGTAACTCATATTCCCTATCCACAGAAAGCTCAATCTCAATTGGATGCGATTATAGGAAAAATGCGCAAAAAAAAACACACACACACACTCAAACTTATAGTGTAATAGCCAAATTTATACCCACTTACGTTTTTGTGTACATCTGTATCGTTAAGAACGCATTTGAAAAGCCACCGTTTTCGAGTTTAAAAGGTAAAATAAAGGGGTTGGTGGTGGCATTGGGAGAGTTATTTGGGAGAGTAAACGAAGATAAAAAAAAGGCGAGAAAACCCCCTAAATATAAACACTAAACATAAACGAGATTCAATATACTACATGCAAGTAAGATAACTATTGAAGCGAAATGTAAAATTGATCTAAAAAAAACAGACCCGAAGAAAAACAACCGGAATGGCAAACAGGAGCTAGTGATGGTGATGGTGGTGTAGAATGTTTGGTTTTTAATTTTTGGAAACGTTGCTTCAGTCTTATTCGATGCCATCTGGTGAACACGTCTCGGGACATGGTATAACACAAACACGGAAGAACATCGCATGATGAGACACGCGGCGGTTGGAGTCTGGAGGAGGCAGAGATAGACGTAACAGCTGGCGTTGTACTATTGATGGTAGTTTTCTTTGGACTATTTCGAAATAAAATTAACACAAAAGCATACTTTATATGTGAAACTTTATCGGGTTTTCTTTCGGTGTCTTTTCCAGTATTTGGGTGTACTTAAGTATATCCGAAAACAGTTTCAAGAATTATTTTTATTTGCGAGACAATCACTCGTCGTCTGTTTCCCTTATTGGTCAGTTGCAGTTTGTGTTGTGTGAATAAAGAACCGTGTGCCAAATGGTGACTAGTACGAGCGATGACATCTCGCTGGAGGAGTGATTAAGAGCCCTGTGTACTGAGAGTCCTCAAAGCATGGAATCTTCATTCAGAAGATACTCTCCTTTTTTTGAAGAGCCTTAAGATCGTTACCATCTTCCTCTCTGGCTGTCTCGTGTTGGGTCTCCGTATGGCTAAATCCTTGTGGTCGAGGTGTATGGTTGATGACCCTATGCTAACGCGCAGTTCGTTTCCACCAGTACCAGAATGCTGTGTTGCAAAGGATACACATCCAGCAGCTTTGCGTATGATCCTACGCTCTGCTGTTGCTTGGAGGAGTACAGTCTGAAGAGAAATTTCAAGTTAAAACAGCAAATCATCCTCGTCACACAATAAAAGTTCGAGTGTAAAGCAAAGCCGACAGAGAAAAAGGTGTAATTTTTAAATTTTTATTTTTCTAAATGCCGAGTTCCGTGCTGTGATAGTGCTGAAAGCGATGTTCCTATCATTCCGTTGCACTTAACATTGGGTTATAGTTGGCGTACGGACACATGAACGTTGGGACGCACGCACCGAAACGGTTACGTGCATAACCAGCAATGCAGTAACATCCCTGAATACATATTGCAGGACAGAACATGATCTTCCCTTTGCACTTCGGTTCCGTACAGGGGCTTCCACAATCCGTGAACGCTTCACCCCGTCTGCAGATCGGTCTCTTGGCGGTAGGTGTTGGGGATAGTGCTATATATCCGGGTGGATTGCAATTCATCAAACCGTTCCCAAATTGCGACACCAACTGTTCAATCATGCCTTACCGTACACAGACAGCACCAGCACCGAAAGTGCCGCGGCCAGTAAGCTCACTTTGAGGCCCAGCATGAGACGTAATTAATGCTTCTTCACAGTCTGAATAACTAAGCAAGAATGCACGTTTAGGGCGTCTTATATATGCACGATCTGCTTGTCCAAAGAAAGGCTTAATTTTAGAAAACAAAATTTACATGATCCATAATACACTTGAACAAAGTTTTGCTATCGTTACACGGCAGCTTAAGTGTACGTTGTTTCACAGCCTGTGATTGATATGCGGCTCGGTACAAGGTTACGCAGCTGGGTTCCAGATTGCAAACTGAGTACACGCAGATGAGATTTTTTATCATTTGTCCCACTTTTTTCGAGATTCAAAACATGGTACGATGGCATTAGGCCGTTAGTATGTGTGTAGGCTTTTGGTAAGGAAATGCCACTTGCTTAAGCTTGTTTAGTATCAATAGGAACGAAACAAATAAAAGATTGTGATCTCATCGTTGCCTTTGTGTACGCCAAATGATCATCGAATTAACGAAGTGTAATGTATTCAGTTGTTTTCAACGATTTTCCTTATGTAGCATGAACGCAACCCGGCTTCAGTGGCTATCTAGAGAGTAATATGTTAGGCGCCTAAAGGTATGCAGTACCTACGACAGGAGCGTCAAACCAGCATCAAGTAACCAAGTGTGCCCCTGATGGTATGCAATAAAGCGATCAAATATCCCGTCATCCAGCGTGATTAACGTTCTTCTACAATATCACTCTTTCTAGATTAAAACAGATTCGCTACGTTTCGTTCTCGTAAATTTTTTCGAATTTATTTTAAACGACAACATTACAATCTATATATTTAGCACATCCGGAGTTATTGTTGGAGGGTATCATGCATTTATGGCTGGTTTTGTAAGGAACACACAAACCGTCCTTGTTACGAGCGTAACCGGCTAGACAGTAACATCCAGGTTGACATATTGCCTTACACAGCATGAAGCGTAATGACGTATTTGTATTACATTTTGGCTCCATGCATCGAGTGCCGCATGTGTTGTAGTACTCGTTTTGCTTGCAGACCGGTTGCTTCCTTGCGGGTGTAGGAGTTTGTGCTAGGTAAAGATCGAATATTAATCGCTTTTGATCCTCAAAAGCCGTCTGTCAACACTTACCGTTCAGCAACGAAAGCTGTATGGCAACTAAAACAGCTAGAATAATATATTTGTGTAACATTGCTGCTGTAGACGTTAACTTTGCACAGTAAACAGATTGGAATGATACTGAAACACTTCTCTCTAGACTACTTATATACCACATTCACATGTTAGACAGCAATCTATTCGTTTGTGAAATTGAAACAATCAAACGAGACGAACATATTGCAGCTCATCTGTTTAAATACAGAAGGCATTTAGGAAACAAGACTAACACAGAGAAGTAAGGCATTTACAGCGCACACAGTCTTCAGCATTTGGTTGTAACGGTTTGTACTAATTGTGAGATTTATTTCAAACGGTTAGATCACAATTGGCAAACGAAACACAACTGAACCAAGATTTAGGGTTCGCACATGTATGAACCAGTTTGAAAGGAACACATACACGCTGCTGATTACGTGCATAGTTGGGCATACAACGGCATCCAGATTGGCATATTTTCGGACAAACACGGTTTATAAATTTATTACACTTCGGCTCCGCACAATCGGTTTGGCATCTGTAATAGAGCTCGTTCGGCCTACACACCGGTGTGTTGCCCATAGGCACAGGAGATTGTGCTGTGGTTTGGGAAGAAAGTTAAATCACAAGCGCGTAATTCCAGCCTGTACGAGTGACGCGCTCACTTACCATCGAGGAAGAGGAGGTGCAGCGAAAGTACAGCTGCCAGGATTATAAGTCGATGTAGCATGTCTTCTGGAAGCTTTCTCTTTTGTAGCTCCTTCCCAGTTTTGGTAATACTGAGTATGAACACACATTTGGGAGGCTCTTATATATATGTACAAAGTGGAAAACAAAACTTTATCGCTTTTTACGCGTTGCACGATACGGAAATCTTTGATTACACCTGTACAAAGAGGGAAGTCCTTCAAAATGCTACTGTCAGCAATTTCCGACTCCTCTTCAATCACGTTAACTCTTCAATTGAACTCTGTCTTTTTCTTGGGAGTCCCTTTAAAGCCATCTTTTCAAAAGCTTCCATGATTGTTTGCTGACAATTATATCTTTCTTTTATTCATGTTCAAAATATAGCTTTCTTGCTACTTGTACGAGACATCAGATTCCGTTTTATCTTCTTCACATCTTTAAATCAACATTTGATAAAGTGCACTCATATGGACATTCTTCAAATCGTTAAGGGAACTTTAATAACATCTGGCTGTGGGCGTACAACTGTTACGTCTAATACATTGCAGAGAAAATCGGTAGGGAACGCAGACACCGTTATAATTGCGTGCGTAATCGGGTGGACAATAACATCCAACTTGGCATACATTGGGACAGTCATTTCTTAGGGGTTTGTCACAAATCGGCTCCTTGCATCTGCTTCCACAGGTATCAAACTGCTCACGATTTTTGCATATTCGCCCAAGGATCGGAGGTGTAAAACGTTGCGCTAGAGTACGTTGAAAAATAAATTATTGTTGAGAGTGTACCATTCTTGTCACCACTTACCATCGAGATGTAGTAGCTGTAGCGATAGCACAGCAGCTAGAATTATTACTCGATGTAGCATGTCTGCTAGAAGCTTTGAGCCTTTCCGGAGCAAATTATTGCAACGAATGATGATACCAAATCACTTTCCGAGGACTCTTATATACCCTATATTACACCTGCATAAATACGGAAAGTATTCATGACACGAACACTGGTGCACTTACTAACCAGCGCCCGGAATATAAAGGAATCGAGGGGCATTTCTTAACGTTTTACAGATGATTTTATTTCAACCGCATTTCAAGCACATCTCGCAATGGTAGCGCAACGTTGTGATCCTTTGGGGTTCTGACAGGAAAAGACGGTTTTATATTGCACGCATGTACCCTTCTGGTTGCGTGCGTAACCAGCATTGCAAAAGCATCCCGTTTGACATATCTTGGGACAGAACGTAGTGGTTGGTTTATCACATTTCGGTTCATTACACTTGCTGCCGCACAGAACAAACGTCTCGTTTGGTTTGCAGAGTGGCCTCTTGCTTTCGGCTTCAGATGATTGTGCTAGGGTACGGTGGGAAAGAGTTAGAGGTTAAACGCGTTACGATCGTGTACTATCCCTGGCGAACTTACCGCTTAGTAGTGAGAGCTGCATCAGAACTACGGCAGCTAGAATGAATAGCCTGTGTAACATGTCTGTGTGGCTTGTGTTGCACTATTGCACTCTGTTGCAGTAGATTCAGTTTGATGGTACGAAACACAACTCAAACGGTTCTTATATACTTAACAACCGAGTCAGACATTTGTACGGCTGGAATTCACCGATGCCACGAACCGGGTATACTTAGGCACACCTGTACAAAGAAGGAAGATATTCAAGGTCTTCCACTTACACATTGAAGAAGGAAGTTGTGGAAGTGTTTCTGGTTCTATACCTTCGTACTTGAGTAATGTGAGTGTTGTATTTTACTCTGACGATCGTTGCATCCGTCATTTATTGTGGTAATTTATTAAACACAACTTAAAGACATTTAACTATCGACGCACAACCGGTAGGTCTCTCACATTTCCAAGTCAATTCAAAAGGAACACATCTACCATCCGTGCTGCGTGCGTAACCAGGTTTGCAAAAACATCCAAATTGGCATTTATCTGGACAAATCAGGCTTATCTTGCTGTCACATTTCGGTTCGTTACACTGGTTACCACAGGCAGCGTCACCCAGCACAGTAAACGTTCCATTTTTTACGCAATCTGCCACAACGCCCTTTCCGCGAATGTCTAGATTAATTGTACACAAAAATAGCATAAACTCATTAGCAGTGTGGCCTGAGCGTTACACTTTTCTAAAGGAGCACTTACTGTTGAGAATTTGTAACCAACGAAGAGGAGGATTTTGTGCTACATTATGTGTAGGGAGTAAGAATAATCGATCCCGTCGTTAGTAGTTGTAGTATTCACTTCACGACGTCACTTACCATTGAGCGGTAGTAGCTGCAGCAAAAGCACAGCTGATAGAATAGTAAGTCTTTGTAACATGTCCAACACAATGCTTTTCCGTTTGCAGTATTGAAAATAGTGATATCAACACACATCTGTTGGGCTCTTATATACTTAGTGAGTAAAAAACAAATTCTATGATTACACCTGTACAAAGATGGACGACATTGAAAATCTTGGAGCGTGTAAGTGATGGATACACTGGAAACCCACATTAGCAGCTTTAACGATCCACCAAACAGATGATTGATGGCGTCAGTTCCTGTTTGAAACTTCATAGCGATTGGAAGCTTGAAGTAGCTTACCAAAAGGTTTTCCAATCAAACTGAAGAAGTTGTTTAAATAGTTTTTATGGATGTACTGAGAGAGATTATGGAATTCTTCCCATTTGCTGGATTTTGGACAAATGATAAGTAAGAAATGCTTTGAAGCTGTTCACAGATTTCACAAACGTGATAGACTGTTCGGTAAACAGCAGAGCATTCTCAATCCTTCCTTCCTTGAGTT
>AXCM01009376.1:0-12678 GCA_000473375.1 Anopheles culicifacies | reverse complement strand
GGTTGAGTGATCAAACGCAACTCTTCTCGCGCGGCTCGCAGCGTGCGAGTTGTATGTAAGCGCTGGACTGGCAACGGTCGTGTCGGGAATCACGAGCATCACGAACGCGCCGTGCTGAGTGGCTACTGTACGGTGGCGACCCACGCGCCAGGTGGTTTGAGTGTAGCCGTCCAAGTAGTAGTAGCCCCCATAGTATGGAGCGGCTTTGAGAAGGTGAGCTCCATCGTGAGGCAGGGTTTCCTTCGTGGATTTGGGAAATCTTAAGTAATTTCTATCGTACTTTCGATGGAAGTATAGTTGCTCTGTAATTATTTAAGATGTAGAATTTGTCCCAATAATTCCTCGTCGAGAGAAAGATTCCTCATCGCCAGTGGCGGATTAACCTAAGGGCGAAGTTGGCGGCCGCCAGGGGCCTCCAAAGGGCTTGATCCGCTACTGCTCAACACTTTAGGATATCTTAAATAATTTCTGTCGTACTTTCCAAAGAGTAGTTCCTCTGTAATTGTTTACAATTTAGAATCTGTTCTACAAACTTCTCTGGGAGACAGAGTTTCCTTGTTACTTCTAGAAAGCTTAAGTAATTTTGAATCCACTCTCGTTGTATATAAGTAATTATTTAACATTTAGCATTTTTTTCCACAATTTTCTTTAAAACAGGACTTCTTGAAAACTTGAAGAAATCCTTAGAAATTTCAAATGCACTTTCGATGCACCTCAGTAAGTATTTGATATTTAGAATATGTTCCACCATTTCATCTGTGAGACAGAGTAACTTCCAAACTTAAATGTTTAACCCACTTTCGATGTTCCTCATTCATTATTTAAGATATAGAGCTTGTTTCACCATTTCCTCACCAAGAAAGAGTCTCCTTGTTACTTCAGGAAATTATAAGTAATTTCGAACCAAGTTTCGATGTTCCTCGGTAGTTTAGATCATGATTCAACATCTGTCATTTTTTCATGAGACTGAGTTTTTCAAACCTTGAGCAAATAAGTTTACAATAAGTATTTTTTACTTATTGTAAAAAAATGGTATGAAATCTGAGAAAATTCTAAATAGTTAAGATTCAGAACTTTGAATCTCCTTTGAAATTGGCCTGGGCGATAGTTGAACTGGTCTTCGAACAGGCATGACCGGGTTCAAATCCCATTCGTGCTATTCCCCTTGCGCAGAACTGACTATCCTATCGCGGGTCAATTCAACTCAAAAATGTCAGGGCCCTCTCGAGGTTGCAGAACCATAGGAAGAGAAGAAGAGCTGTGAATTTTAAAACTCCAACGATAGAAAAAATAGCAATCTCTTGAGGTCGTAGTGCCACAAAAGAAGCGAAGGAATATTGTCCGCCCAGTAAGTAAGTAAACCCTGCACTCCTACACGTAGCAAACCCTGTAAACATTAAATATGCTCCCCAATGTAAAAAGCAAGAGAAAACCCAACTTCACGAGAGTGAGATCTATCCCTGCCGAGAGACCGAGCAATGGTAGTTATGCGATTGGTAACGGTTTCAAATCAAACCATATGTTGTTGCTGCTAACTTTACGCCTCGAATGACCCCCATACTAGGCGCCTTCTTGCATCTGATGAGACTTAATGCGGCGTTACTTGCTGCTATTTATGATAAGGTTACAAACACAAACACATTCTATTCGATAACAGTTACTTACAGTCGAACGAAACAATGTTGCGCCCCGTACGCAATTGGGCGCACATGCGTTTTTTGAAGCTGACCCGAACCACGAACGACGGTTTGGAACTCAACGCACTCACGCTCTATGCTCGCGAGTTGCCGGCATGCGTTGTGGGGAGCGCTCGTGGAAACGCACGAAAAATCACATGGCATTGCCGAGCCGATGAATGCCGCGCGGGCTTGCATCTACGCCGATGCCGGGTTCGCTTCTTTGATGTTTCACAACCACGCGGTCTCGGTTCTCTTTTTTTATCGTATCCACACGCAAACGTTACGCTTATCGGCCGCGCAACGAGACGGGAAAGCCTTCATTCAAGGGATCGGGCAAAAGATGGCCGAGGGATATTGGAGGATTTTTGTTGGTTTTTTCTTTCGTTTGCGTAAAGCTACGAAACACGAACGGAATCGTCGTTCATTCATTCATGTTCCACACGCTCGGGATTTGCTTGCAAAGTTTGAAGGATTTTATGCACTCGTCACGATCGCGACCAGAGTCAGTTTGGGGGCGATAATCGGGAGTTGCACAAAAACTAGGTTAAATCCGCTTCCTACTCGTAGAATGATAATGAGATAACGTCAAGGTTCGGTTAGTTTTAGTGGTTACACATGTTAAGCGGAGCACATAAGGTTACACTTCACAATCGTCAGGTACGAATCCAAAGTCTACTCACATTGACCTTCGCGTTTTGCACGAATCCTCTAGATTTAAGCCGGATCATTCTCATTACGAACGCTTCCTTGGTTGCGAATTTCAAAGCCATCACGTACGAAGATCCTTTCACGGCCATATACGATATCCTTGTTACTAGAAGTAACTTTGCGTGACTCCCAGCTGGGGAACTAAACAAATGAAGTGTGTTGTGTAGCATACCTTGGAAGCCTACAACCTTCAACCATGACGAACCGTACGAACGTCACAATCCCGGGGACCGAGTGTTGGGGTTGCTTCCTTTCACTCGAAAACTTCGTCTTCATTCAAACATTTTGCCAGCTGTCGCGTTAAGTAGCGACCACAATCGCGCGTGTAGGTCTATGCTTGGCCCCCTTTACTGAAGTGTTTGAATTTTGGCAGTCCTTCGCTCTAGCTCCACGGTGAGTGCTACTCGAAGGCAAGAAGAAAAAAACGACACACAGTACAATTGGTACCACCACGGTTTAGCACACTGTGCGGAATCGATTCGATTGAAAGTTGCAAAAAACATACGCGGATAGTGAGAGCGAGAGAAAGAGTAAAAACCTCCGGCAACTCCATAAAACTGGAGGGTCTCCTTAGGTAACCAGTTTGCCAACCCTTTCCTGCTGCTGCACGTTGCTGCTCCGTACGGCTTGTGCCTGCTTACCTTGTCCGTTGGCCCGGGCGTCCCAAGATCACCGGTTTGTCGACCGGCAACACACCGCTGGGTAACTTCTTGACTTCATGAATTTTTATGTCATTACATCGATTACGTAATGTGGAACCGTAAGCTCGACGACGGTAACGACATGCCGTCCAGCGTCGTCGATCGATCAGCTTCGCGAAGAGTCCCCTCCCTGCGATTCCCCCATCCAGCGCCCAATTGTTCGATCGCACCAGTGCCTGAACGTTGCAGCATTCTGGATGGAAAAGCAGTCGAATTCCGAAGTTCAATCACGATGCCGGAGTCCAGGCAACATTGACGTAACAGAGAGTCTGTCCCATTCGCACCGATTCCTCCTTCACTCCTGCAGGCCAGCGTATCATTCCATTTTCTAACCACGACGACAACCCCTTGGTGCTGGAGAAGAACGTACAAAGGCAAAATCGAAAGAAATCAACAACGGCCGCGACTTATCTGCTACTTAAATCACGTACCGCGCGTGCGAAACGAATCGTAGCGGCCCCACACGAACTCGTGTCCCGAGCCAGTGTCACCGCCGTCTCCACCGATTCTCTCGATCGCCCACTAAAAGCTTTGCCTTCGCACCCGCGATCGTTTTCAGCAAACGACACATGCATCGCGTCTCAGAGCCGCGAGCGAGCTTCGCAGTCATCGTCCCGATTCAAGAACTACTCCTTCTCCTCCTCCTCCAGCAGCGAACGTGCGAATTTTCATTGACAACTTTCATGTGCGCGGCTAACCTCCTCACACACGGGGTTGCAATCGAACCGGTGAGTAATGTTCATCGATCGGTACGTGTGTTGATACGGCAAATGCACACGCATATACACAAACTGGAGGAAATAGGTAGATGTGAATGTGAGGATCACGAAAGGGCATGGTGAGAATTCTATTAATTTGTACGTACATAATTACGGGCACACAACAGTGTAAAGAAATGATGATTGGTAATGAACCAAACGTGTTATGTATCATGCGATCGTAGAATTGGATATGCTTATTAGTAGACACTTTTTAACTGGATTATTGCGGATCACCGTAGTACCTTAGCGATTTTTTCTTTATGAATTCCGAGTTCGTTTCATGATTTCTTTCAGTTTCAACTGTCAGTACATTCCTGTACTCCAAGAAGAAGCAGCCAAGACATTCGAAACATGTTAATCTGAATCATCCAGCCCTTCTCTATCTTCATCTGTGCCCTTTCCAGATTGTTGATGGCTTCATTCTGATACATGACTATCCTCAGACAAAGAACCGAGGAATCATAATGTTGGGGGCTTCGAATGCCAATCCGCCAGGGGTCTCAAAAGAGCTTGTTCCGCCACAGTGTAATGGGAGTTCCATCTTTGGTACTTCAACCTCGAGAGGTCTGCCAGCAACATGATAATTCGTAGTTCAGTGCAATTCGACAATCAGTCCTACCGTGTGAAGCCTGCCATTAGAATATTTAGCAGATATGTTAAGGTCAATTTCGATACTAACGTTCTACTCGATTTATAAAACATCTTGGAATTATACCTCCCGTGTTCTTGAGGATCATTCGTTCTGAATAAGAATAGTCATCACAAAGCTTAATATTTTCATCTGCGGTACAGATATTTCATGTGCTAACGATTGAATAATCGCCTAAAAGGACATTGGTTGTTCGGTGTAATTCACAATAAATGATAAGCCTGTTGTATCGACTCTTTTTCATATCAGATTTGCTCCTGCTTCCATCACTCATGCATGTCATCTTGTTCGATCTGCTAAATTTCACTTCCATTGCCTTTTGCGTTGTAGCTGAATGAGTTCGCTTTTATTACAACATAATAATGATGACATCAGGCAATGACTGGAGCAACCGATGTCTGTGGTGGTTCTGGAGTTCCTAGATGATCGTAGAAAATTTTACCAAAAGCAACCTTTACCGCGCTACAAAAAACATTGTTTGCATTCCCCTCAGGGGATGGATTTGTTTACAATTCGCGATCATTTTACACACGATCCCGGGCAAAATGGATATGCATCCGCTTCAGTAATCATCGCCACGGGAAACAACTTCCTTGCAGGTGGGTCGCAACATAATCGTATGCTCGTACTGTGCCGTGTAGCTTCCCTTCACGTCACACAACGGTGGGTACGCTTCCACAATGCCCTTGTCGCACAGATCCTTCAGGGCCATCTGGTACTTGGTGGCTCCGGCCCGATCCAGCCAACGTTTGCAGAACGCTAACGTGCCGAAGTTACGGTTAATAAGACCGAGCAGCTGCTTGGACGATTGGAGCCGCAGAGGCAATTTCGGCGCATCAAAGTCCTTCATGTAGTGCGAACAATCCATATCGTCATGCACCAGACCACGCCCGGTCGATCCGAACGTTTCGATTGCGTAGAACTCATTCTCCTCCATGCGCGTTGTTTCACCGCCCTTTACGATCGGTACCGTCTTGCCGGCATGAATCCGGTACGGGCTAATTGAATGGCCGTTCAGGTTACGGATAGCCTTTACCTGGTACGTTTTGCCGTCCAGCTCAACCTCGTACGATTCCATCACCTCCTGAATGGCCGCACCGATGTCGCACAACCTCACGTCAATGCCAGCCTCCCGGATGCCCGTCTCCGTCGCTTCCTTTACCGCCTCCAGCAACTTATCGTACTTCGGATTGAACGACAGTGTGAACGCACAGTCAATGATGCGTCCCTTGATGTGCGTTCCAAAATCGATTTTGGTCACGTCATCATACAGCAGCACGGTCGGATCACCAGCGTTCGGCGTGTAGTGGGCCGCACAGTGATTCCTCGAGCATCCCGTCGGGAAGGCAAGCCCTGCCTCGAGCCCATTTTCTCCGATCAAACGACGGGCCGTGTTTTCCAGCTCCTCACAAATCTCAATCATCGTCATGCCCGGTTTTATCCACTTTTGCATGTACTGGCGCGTTTGTCTGTGTGCTTCGGCCGCCTGTCTGAGCTCGTTGTAAATGTCCAGATGCATCCGATCGAGTGCTCGCTTTTCCTCGTTCGTAAACCGGTCTTTTGCCGTGGTCGAATCGGGGTACTGCATTATCTGTCCCTCGGGAAACTTACCGTCCGCAAACTGCTCCGAGATCGGCACCGACGGAGCAACCAGTGTATTGGCGGCAGCCTTCTTCTTGTTTCGCTTCTTTCGCTTCTTCTTACCATCAGCTCCAGTTGCACCGGTACCATCGTCCTCTTCGTCGCCCTCCTCTTCCTCCTCACCAGCTTCAGCTTCAACCGGGGCTTTAGCCGCAACTGCTTTCTGATTCTTCTTAGCTTGTTCCTTTGCAGCTTTTGCGGCAGCTGCTACTTGCTTCTTATCTTCGGCTTGTCGCTCCGCCAATGCTTCACGCAATGCATCGTCATCCGCAAGTTCGGCAGCTGCAATTAAAAAGGGCGAAATTAAACATTCGGCAACACGGACCGGTTCCGGGGGCAGCATATTTTGGCGTTTGACAAAAACAAATCGATCGACACCTAACCTCAATCTTTGGGTACACAACGAATTGTTTCCTTTTACAAATTAGGGAAAACGATTTGCATTTGTATCTTATCGTTAATAACACCAGACGAGTCAAATTACTCCCGTACAACCTTTTAAAACGATCGCAAACCTAAAACAAAGGCTACTAAAACGTGATTCATTCCCGCTTACCAGACTTCTGGTTCTTGGGTTTCCTGGAGCGCTTTTTCTTCTTCTTTCCGGCCGGAACATTTTCGTCCACTACATCATCGTCAACCTCTTCCTTGTCGTCGACATCTTCCGCTGCTTGTTCAACAGATTTTGGTTTTGTTTCGACGGACGCCATTCCACGCGGGTTTTTCTATCGTTTTGTGTTTCCTCGTTCTTCTCTACTTGTTTTGCAAATGATGAATCTATCATACGGTCAGGTATCATGTGTGCATGTGTTGGTTTCATGTGCTGTTATTTTGGGCGGTGTATAATGCCGTAGGTTCAGTACTTGAAATGATCGACACAACGATAAGTTTATGCCGTACAAGAACATACAAATCAAAAGAAATAAAAAAGAGCATGTTTTTAATTAATGTGAATATCTTTGTAAAATCACACTTACTAACTTAAATTCACTGGCAACAACACAATAAACGACTTGGAAAGGTCTAGCATTTCAAAACAGTCGCCGTTATGCTTCTTATCGTTTTTGCTGTCAAAGTCGTGTTTTTGCAGGTTCTGTTGTGACATTCGATAAAAACAGCGTCATA
Source organism: Anopheles culicifacies (assembly GCA_000473375.1). Taxonomy (NCBI): domain Eukaryota; kingdom Metazoa; phylum Arthropoda; class Insecta; order Diptera; family Culicidae; genus Anopheles; species Anopheles culicifacies. Next base: position 5,414 of record AXCM01009376.1, on the reverse strand, counting down.
AACATTTCGTCGTAAAAAGTGTTCTGCACAGGTTTCGGTATTGTTTTTCTTCTGCGTCGTGATAAATTACTGATTAAAATGCAAGACGATCTCGGTAAGATATGTCTCTTGAAGGGAGAAACCTTCCAAACTAACAATTCTTCCTCCTTTGTGCCCACAGAAGGAACTCATTCGGAGGATTCTGGTGGCGAGCAACTGCTGAAAGTGGGAACTCCGCTACGAGAACAGGACCGCTTTCTTCCCATTGCAAACATTACCAAAATCATGAAGAAATCAGTTCCCACGAATGGAAAGATTGCCAAAGAGGCGCGCGAATGTATCCAGGAGTGTGTGTCCGAATTTATATCGTTCATCACATCCGAGGCGAGCGATCGGTGCCACATGGAAAAGCGAAAGACCATTAACGGAGAGGACATTCTTTGTGCCATGTATGCGCTAGGGTTCGAAAACTATATCGAACCGCTGAAACTTTACCTTAGCAAGTACAAGGATGTAAGTCTTGAGAACGCTCCCGGTGAATGCATTACCTCACGAGTGTTTCATATTTGTACGTTTGTTGCTGTTTTCTCTTTCCAGAACATGATAACCGAGCGTCACCATTCGGATGAGTCCCATGATCCAATGCAAACAGGCGAATCGAGTCGACAGGGATCCGGTAAGTAGTTGTGGTTATTTAAACCATACGGCAATGGTTTCTAATCCTGTTCCTAACATGCAACAGATTCTTTAACGGCTCAAGTACTTCCGAATGTTATTGGCAATGCGGAGGTCATTTATCAGTCTGACGGTAACACACTTTACTTCAAGGACGAACCGTACGAGCAGATGTGATGTTAATATTAATTTGACGTTCATAACATGTAATTTTACGTTATATTTAGATGTTTCTTTATTTCCAATAAATGAGCATGATTAGCTCTTTGTATTTGATAGATCTCCTCGATTCGTTCTTCTTGCCTATGCTGCATCTCGGAAAGGTCATCGATCTTGCAGCATAGCTTTTCGATTATTGCGATGACGCCCTCAGCTTCAGAAAATGTTGCATCCGTGACTCTTTCCACCCTTAGCGAATCGGAGAATGCCTGTGGAGCTTCGATAGTGTTTTCTGAAATGTCTACTTCGTCTTCGCTAACTATCTCGAGTCTTTCTTCCTTGAACAGTTCCGTTTCTTCTATTTCATCCGTTGCGTCTATACTTGCTGTAGTTTCCACGATTTGCTTCACTTTCTTGAAGAATGTTCCCTGGCTGTCGGGGTTGGCTGTGTACGCCTTGTACAGTAAATTCCACTTGCTTTTACAGTGTGCTGGAGACACTTGAATATCATGTTCGGCCAGCTTTAGCGACACTGTGTTCCATAGCTCGTCGTCGCTTTCATTGTTTGATTGAAGAAAGCTCGCTTCGTAGATATCGAGAAAGGTAAGCACTTCTTCACGTTTCCACATTTTCGGCGTCAGTTTCTGCGGAAACTGGCCTGGTTTTGTTGATGAAGAAGTTTGCGTCTGATAAGATAAAAAGTATGTCAATTTGTATGTATTTGGAATGCAATGCAAAACGTTGAATTACCTCGTTTGTTTGCATATTTTAGTTGATAAATGATTTGTTTCCGAAACAAATGGGATAGAAATGCGTTTGTTTACATTTCAACTCAAATGTTGACAACACTGATTCTAGCGCTATCTAGCGGGAAATCTGTGAAACACGGTTCACAGTGGGAAAAATTTATTCAAATTCAAAATATTATTTTCAAACCGTTTTTCATATACTCATGAACAGCAAGTTTTGACCGTTTCTTTCCCGATAACACAAACCAGGTACAGACAGCAAGCATTTCCTTTAGAATCAGTTTATTTTTATTCTATATATGCTTTGTAATGAGAATGATATATAGGTATATATATAAAATCAAATCTATATATGTATAATAGTTAACAAAAAAGGTTTTTTTTTCTTCATTGTTATTTATGTCGCATTATTTCATTGAATTTCTTTACCTTTTGTTTATTCAGTTTTGTTCTGTCTTTGTGTTTTTTTGGGTGTTTCTTTTTCGTTCTTTCTTATTATTTTTAAAAACGCGACAGCAAACGCAACATACTACGCCTGAAGATCCCATTTGTCAACAATTAATTACTTCAGTATATAACTCTGCTATCTTCACTTCCGATACTTAACTTGTTTGTTTTTTTGCCCCATCCCCTGCTCACGCCGCTTTTATTTAATGTCGTGTGCCATGTACGTGTGTGTTTAATGTATATTGTAATGAGTTTTTTCTGCTTCTTCTGTTTTCCGTTTGGTAGTTTGTGTGTATGTGTGTGTTTCATGTCATTTTCAGTGGTAGCTTCCGTACTGTTTTCCAGCCATGGCCCTTCGGTAGCTACGCGAAACGTGTTCGCAATCCTAGTTTAGATTTTGTGTATTGTGTATTTTAAAAATTTATACATACAGCTCAAATGTTTACTACAACTTTCAATTGTTTTTTCTTTGTCCATGCTCAGCGTTATGTTGTGTTTATTCATTCCCGTACATTGCTTCTCGCTTTCTGGCGTATCCAAAACTGCGCCTAGCTCCGATCGTTTATGCATTTTTTCGTCTCGATTCGCATCGTTGAGATTATTAAAATGGAGATAGGATATTAAACATAATCACGAAACAAATTGTTTATTGTTGGCCACCTTCAGACAAATGCTTTGCTGAAAGCAAAATCCAACTTTAAGCTTTAAATTCTCTATGAACGAGTTTGTGATGGTAACTTGGTACACCAATCTGGACAGAGGTAAATGTGCTAAGTTCCATATAAAAGGAAACCTTCCCTTTTCTAGTAAATAAATAAAGTTAAACAAAACTACACCCTTAACGCCATCTACCATTTTATATGCACTTCGCTCTAAATAGGCAACCCTTGTACGATTAAATTACTTCAAACCTTATTTTAGCGCCCAAATGCTAACCGGCACCATTGTCTATATGCACATTTGTATGTTTGCTATATGAGTTTTGTTTTATATTGTTTAAAAAATTGAATCGCTACGTTTTGTTTTATTAAGAGCAAATAGATTAGTTTGCTGTTTGCCACCGTCCGGCACTGCTATCATTGCTATCCTGCTGTGTTTCACTATTTATTAACTATCTGTTACACTTTACTTATTGCTTTAGTTGGAATCGTGAACCGAGCATGACTGGGTGACGTTAAACTTCAACAAAAAAAGTGGTAAATAACCAGAATGGAATGAGCAATAATTGCAAATGCGAACGTTACTTTACGATCCGAACAAATGCACAACACAAACGGAGCCATCGGAGTTTTGGCCGTTCGGTAGCACACAAACATACTTATCTACAAATCCGTGTGAATCAACCATGTGTCGCTCAACCATTTTTCCAGCTTCTTGTAGCTTTGTCCCCCCTCCCCCTTTCGTCTTTACACAGACACACACACATACATACATGCTGCCCGTTGGGTGTTTAGAATTTGGGTCAGTATCGGCAAACTGACCCAAAACGACTAAGTACTACTACCTTCACCTTCCGTCGGCCATATTGGAACCGTCAATGAACAACTTATCTAAAGGTAATGGTTTAGCAGCTTTACTTTAATTTTGCATGTTTTGTTTGTGTGTATGTTTCTGTTTTTTTGTATGTGTTTATGTTTGAAGAACAATGTTCATGGTAAACTTGGAAGTCTAAAAGCGTTTGGTTGTTTTTTTTTTCTTCTTTGTTTAGTATGTCTCTTCCCCTCATGTTTGCTGTCGCGTCAGTTTTATACCTCGCTTCATGCATTTCCCTCGATAACGTTATGCTCAGGTTTTCTATTAGTAACAAATACGCGTGTCTCTGTTGTTCGTTCGCTGGCTATCGTGGGCTGGCAAGAGCTCACCGGAATACCATGCAGTCTGGTGCTTTGGTGGTGTGTTAAAAACGTTCTGCTCGTCTTCTTACTGGATTGCTCATTGGAATTGGGAGCATTTCCATACCGCACAAACAACACGTTCTCTTATCGAAAAGCGATTGATCTATACAATGATACACGTTTAATGGTTTACAAAAATGAATGTATATGTAACAAATAGTGTGCAATGCGCCCCCTTTTTTCCTAATTTCCCTTGTTTTCGTAGGCATTTCTGTAACGAGAACAGTAAACGTGTCAGTGAGAGAGAGAGGGAGCCTTAGCATATGGCTGGCCAATCTTCGCCAAACACTGGAGCTTTCAATTTAAGGTTTCCATTTTCACTGTGCAGAACAACCGAAACTTCACCAACAAACGCAATGTGGAGAAAGGAAAAACAACAATCAACACCTATTTATTACAATTTGGGCGACATGCAAGCCGCTACCCCATATCGATCAAAGAACCAAAATATCACATGCTGAAAATGGTGACGAGGTTTCTTTTTTCTGTTTTACAATGTGTTTTGTTTCTTTTCACGCTTTTAAAAACCTACCAAAACCCAATGCAACAATGTTACCAGCGGTTCGTATCATTCCCGTCTGCTTTCTTCCTCTGCATCTCTTTTCATCTCTCTCCTGTTCCTGTTACGCTTGTTCCTTTTCTGTCATTTGTTAAGTGTTTGCGTGTTGGTTTACATGTTTTTTTTTGTTTTGGTTTACTCATTTTGTTTGTTTGTTTCTATTTACTTAGCTTAGCTCCAATACCTTAAACGTTAAACTTTAATGGTAGTGGTTTTGCACAATTTGTAACGAACCGTTACATCCGGCACAGTGTACGAATGTTAGCGAAACAGCTGTCAAACAAAACGTCATCCCTTGCAAACCGCTGTTGCACCTTTTCCCCTTATTTATCGCCGCCTACTGATCGCACACGTTCAACAGATAACGAACAATACAATTCGGAATAGAATAAATGGCAGCAAACTAGATATACACCTCCCGCATTGTTCAACGCTAACGGCACAAGAAATGGGATGCGGGGTGGGGGAAAGTGATGGGAGGAAGATGGATAACGATTTTCCAAACCTCCCCCCTCCCACTCCACCTTTGTCTTTCTGTTTTCACCTTAGACAGAGGAACACAACGTCGTTTACGTTTTGTATTCTTCGACAGCGATAAAGCAAACCGCGGCAGCTCACTTGTGTAACAAAGCAATAGAAACAACACGGCAACACCGGTGCAACAATTGGTAATTGATGAGCTTCACACCACCACAACCACGCCAATTATTTGTGACCAGTGTTTCGTGTGCATGTTGTGTTCCTTTCTGTTCTTTTCCTTCGCTCTATGTATCCTTTCCCTCAATGCTCATTTGCTTACCCCATATGGATTAACATTTATCATGTTGCTTACTTGCTACGTGATGTTATGTGTTTTGTTTTGTTTGTTGTTTTGCTTTTATGCGGTTTCTTTTTCGCGTTTCGCTTTCCCCTTTGTCCTTTGAGTTATGCATTCTTTTTTTGTTTTTTCTC
>AXCM01009375.1:0-10938 GCA_000473375.1 Anopheles culicifacies | reverse complement strand
GAAACAAAGTGCAATCCTTACCCAAACAGGGGACGCCGGGTTGTTTTATGTTTTCACTTAGAATCTGTTCCTTTTCGATTTTTTTTTTCCTTTCAACGATAAACAACGGTACCGCAAAACTATCATCATTACGGTTTTCCTTTCGTTCTTGTGTTTTTTTTTAGTTGTTTGCTTCATTAGTCCTTTCTGGCGCCCTACAACACACTTTCACCGAAATTGGACAAATTTGTACCCCTCGGACACCCCGGTTATCTACGTCCCGTCAGCTCACACGCTTGACGTTTCCGTTTTGTCAGGATGTCACAGATGGTCGGGATGTTGGCAAAAATCTCCACCCCTTGTGACGTGTCAAAACGGATGCGGAACAACGCCCCGGGACAATTATGATGGGTGCTAAAATACGTTTAAACACCACCAAACGTGTAAACCACATGCACTTCCACATCAATACAAGAGTTTTGTCCAATAATCCTCCATTGTGGATGTGGGCATGTTGGTGCCGTTTGGTGAGATAAGCTGGTTGTGGTTGTCCCAAAAAAAATGGCTAAGAAATTTTCTGGTGTGTGTTTTTAGAGGATTTAAAACTATAAACCTTGTTTGTTTGAGTCGATTGGCTAATTGTACTAAATCCTGCTCGAAGATTATCTCGAAATCGATGAAGAATTCCAATGTCCTGTGGAGATGATCGCTTGTTTGGAGAAAATTCTCAAGATCAATCCTTTTCGGTAGGTCAGAAAGATTTTCCCATGATCTGTTCTCTTTTTTTGTGAGTGGAAAGCATCCTTTCTTCTACTTGAATGTATCTTCTCTTCCTTAACCAAGTGACAAACGATTCCTTCGCGCTTAAGAAGCATAGACAATGGTACATTTGTGATGTACAATCCTCCGAGTTCATTGCCCAGTGGTCCACCAAACATGGGATGGAATAGGAGCGAATACCTTGATCGCTCTATTAGCTTCATCTGAGTGTCTGAGTTTTCTAGCATGCTTTCTCATCGGAAAGGTGTTGGGACTCCTCTCCTAGACCAGCGCAACGAGAATGAATAGAAAAAAGAAATGGGCTTAAGAAAAAAAAGGGTCCATTTCAACTATCCCATTCCGGAGCTGGTGAAAGGATTCGATGCGTTTACCTTTCACCGTCAGAACGGTCATTTGATCTGTCCTATCCGAGCTCGGGGCATTAGTTGTTGTTCTCTATCCCGGTATCGTGTTCGGTTGAAGCACCGTTTCGTAACGTGCTCGCGTCACGGATGTGGAGGGTGTTTATCTTGTTTGATATCAATTCTATACGGAGATCACATTTATCACCAATGCATTCTCCGGGGACGGGTAATCCTCGATCAAAGGTTTGGGCTAAAGGTGCACAACGATCGTCTTCCCACGCTTCGGGGTTGCGTTTGGGGTGTTGATCTCTGGACGAGCTGATGCGCTCGGTAACGGAAGCAAGGTGCATCCTTGGAAAAGGATTGCGAAAGGATTTGGTGTGTGTGTGCTGGAGTTAACGGGATTGGCAATACGATATTTTGCGAACGAGAACCCCGTTACCGTTAGGTTGTCTGTTTTATTGTCCTAATCGCGACAAGATGTTGGTGGGAATTGATGGAAAAGATTGTACATTTACGGTGTGTTTGATGGGAAAACTGTGTGTCATTTTTCACCTCATACATCCTCGGAGGTCTTCAAAATATCTCTGGCTGGGACTCTCAACTATAAACGAATAATGCAAATTTGTAAAAATAAAATTACGCGAAGAGCTTAATAACATCAATTTGACAGATGATGGACGATGGAGAATGGCATAGGAGTTATTTTTCATTTCGTAGAACTAACCTTAAAAATATGAGATATTTCTCAGAACACATTTCAAGTCTGAAAATCCTTCCTATATGTCTTTTAAATCTGACCGTTCCTAGAGTCTTTGATGCAAAACTCTTCAGTTCGTGGACGAACCCATTTGAGGTTATGCAAATTGGATTGCATCCAAATAAAATCAAAACGGTCTCGTCCATTCCTGGACACATGGATCTCATTCTTCATGCTCCAAAGCTGCCAAAGATCAAAAGCAAACGGTCAAGAAAATATGATAAGATGATAGGCAGAGAACCCCATCAGGCGCAAAGTAATCAATGCATTGGGAATACAATTTGGTATCATTTTCTTTCTTTTGTGGAGTTTGGTTTAATGCAGAATTTGCATACAGGATTTCGTGCACGAGTTCCTTTCTCGAATCTTGACTTTCTCCTTTGGGAACAAAAAAAAAGCTAAAATATTTCAGAGAAAGTGATTAAAACGTGATCATAATAAGGCAACAACTTTGAGAAAAAAATTCTATCAAATCGATAACTTACACACCAGACATTGTTTGTAAGAATGGCTGTTCTTACGTTCTACTAACGGATAAAACGTACTTCCCATTGAGCAAAAGCAGCGTGTTCATTGAGATAACCTTACCGTGCTTTGAATGATCATCATCGACGGGCACTTTAATAGCTGGGTGTCGAGATCGGTCATGCACTTCAGCCACCCTCAGTCGCAGTTCTCGACAAAGAAGCAACCCCCGTATGGATAGTTCCCTCAAGTACGTACGTGGCAAAAAGGGCCAGACGGAAGCAGACGAAGCGAAAGCAGCTGCACAAGTGTGTGTGTGTGTATGCTAAATCTCCGATCTTCACCCATGCTCGAAGCACTCGATGCAACAGGATGGCTCCCCAATCGCGCCGGATGGCTCTCCAATAATAAGTTGAAAGTGTTTATTTTAGCTACCGTTTTTCACCGCAACCGTTCAAAGTCCCCAACGGGGAACACTCATTCCGACACGCACCGGGCGTCGTTTTTGTATTGACGCGATTGTTGTTGTTGTTGTTCCGGTGGATCGATTCCATATGGTGGTCGCCGTGGCCTGTCCCTGTGCTGTGGGTGAATGAAAGCTCGAACCATTCGTCAAAAATCGAATCCCGTTGCGGGTGGGAATTGGACGAAACCGTTGGATGAATCCTTTCGTAGCGTTCCAACAAGAAAACAGAACACAATCGCCATCCCAATGCCACCAGGAGTCAGACACCGGGAGCGGCGAAAGCGCGAAAAGAGGCTCGATCCCTACTTAGCAGTGTTATACGTTAAGAAATGACATGTGATGGATTGTTGGCTATTTATTTTGATTACATAGCTTCGGGGTTTGCTTTCCGCTGTCCGCGGTTTCGCCGGATGCTCTTGACGCATACAGCCTGGACAAAACGGGTGGCTGAGGGCTTTTCGGTGTGCGTCTGTACGGGGAGAATAGTTTTTTTTTGTGTGTTCCTTCTTTGTTTTCTACCCTTGGAGAGGGTGGAGTGCCGACCGTGACTTCCGCGAGCTGTCGATGGGCTTGCGTGCTTCTGTGTCCGACGCGGTGTACGCATCAGTCTTCGAGACACGACCGCGCGGAGGGCCCATTAGGTGCTGCCGGAATCTTTTGTAATATAACTGAACACTGTTGAGTCATCCGTCGTTTGCCTCGCTCTGGCTGTGGTTGAGGAGGAACGAATTCCTACTGTAATCCAACACTCTCGGTGGATTTTTTTGGAAGGAAAACGGTTTAGTGAACCAGGTTGGACGGCGGGTGTTGCGTTCCCAGGTTCCAGGATAGGTGCTGGATCGTTTGTTCCCGCAAACACTCGCCCGGAATCGATCAAAATCAATCAACCATTCGAATGACAGCCCGACATTGCCACGATTCTTGCCATCCGTTGGGTGGAGAGGACATGCCGACATGCGCAGCGCCAATCACCTTGAAAACTTGGTGGACGAATCGGTGGTTCTGGCCAGCCCACTGGTCCCAGCCGATCGTAATCCATCTTAATCGAAAGGCTATCAGCATCATCACCGCCGAGTCGTCGTCGAGGGGCGTTCAGTGGAAGACGAAACGGGTAAAAACGCAGTAGCCGCGTTGACTACGTCGACACTATTGGTGCGCCTGTTGCTACGATGTTCACGTGACGTGTGGTAATAGAAGCGACGATGTCATCGTTTACCGCGCAGGAAAATACTCTTTTGATGACAGATAAATATGGTTGCGAACATAACCATCATTTCTGCAAATCGACAGGAAGTGGTTCGTGGAGGATCGGTCTCTGAAGACAAATAAAATGACCTCCCACCCCCATTCTGAGCGAAAGGTGCGTGCCTGGATGAGATATCATAATTGATATGACATGAGCATGAGTTAATCCTGGCAAAGAGACTTAATGATCATAGAACACGGTACAGTGGAAACCTTGAAGCTCCCAGCCTACTTTAATTTGAAACCGCGCTAGTCTGTGCAGGTGGTGCGATCGACCCATTACAGGTTGGAGGAGTACGTTACTTTTACGAGCTAGTAAAATGAGCTCTCCACCCCAGATTTCTTTGCCCTTTCTGCGAAAGCATGTGTTTTTCTCACATTGGTCGTAAAATAGCTAGGTTGTTTTGCCTCTTTTATGGCATTTGAATGCTCCACAGTGTTTGTTCGTCTCTTCTCACCGTGCTATAATTTTTCCTTTCTGTTATTTCATAATTTTCAATGTGGAGCTTTGTGGCTTCATTTCGTTGATGAAAGGTGTAGAAAAAGATCCCCACCTTTAGTGAGCAACCACAAAAAAACACCCAGAAAGACGAAAAGAGTTCCATAAACATCGCGTTGCAAGTTGAAGGTAGATGAAGGTGTGATATTATTCTGTTTTATTATATAATTGATATTTCTCGTGTTCCAATCGAAACAAATCACTGTGGTCATTTATCAGATTTTCGTCCCGTTGATACCCTGTGGTTAGTTTACCGCTTCGACACTCTTCCACTCCGCCGGACGTCGCCTGCGGATGCTTGAGGTACGTCAGAATTTGGGGTTTCTACACCCTAACGCTTGGATGTGTCTTGGGCGTGATGGTTTCAGCTTTCGGAGTGGCGTGGTTCGCAGACGAAAAATATTATGTTATTGGAATTATAGATAATTGGATATTTATTAATGGTGTTATTAACAGGTATTTCGGTGTGGTAACGTGGCGTTTTTTGTTTTTTTGGCATTTCCTGCAAGCTGCCTGGGGGATTTGGAGGGTCGGAGGGTTTTGTTTGCGGTCAGTTTTAAGGTGTCGACAGTGTGTGTTCTTGAGCTGTGGTTTGTCGGTGAGCGACGGTGTATTAGCGATTAAGCGGGTGAAGAACTCATCGAGTAATCGATACTTGGTTGGTTGAGCGATCGTTGACGAGTTGGATGAGTTTAGAGAACGCAGGAATGTTGATGAGCTAGAATTTCAGTTAAACTTCACTCTGCTGCAGACGAGAGATATCCTGAACCTGGAATTGAAGAATTTAGGCGTGTCACTTGAAGTTTGCAAAAGGTAACAGTACTTGTACTGCAAAAGAATCCCTTTGAACATAGAAGGGTTACACAATTCTAGACAAAGTTCCTGTTTTTTTTCAAAGAAACCCGAACCGAAGCGAAGTCCCGGGTACCATCATTCATTCGGAAAGGAAGCAAGAAACGCAACACTGTTCCGTTTCGTTCGTGCCATAATTATAGGGTTGATGGAGCAATTATAGGTCCGCGTTTTTCGTGCCAAAAGTTTCCTGGCTAGCTACCGTTTTACCAGTCCTAGTCCGGATATTAATTACTGCTCGGAGGTCCTTGGAATGTTCACCAGCACCAGCAAAGCACCGGTTCAATGAACAGTTAGGTGAGCAACGATTGTTAAAGTGAGCAAAAAGGATGCAATGAAAAGGATGTGTGCGGCGATTATTCATTCCCTGTTTCGTTTAGTTCGCTTCTCAAAAGGTCATGCATTTCCTGTGACAAATGTTTGCCCAACAAATGGGTATTAAGATATCCGGTAAATTTCGTTGATAAAAATATACCGAATCATCATGCTCATGATGTAAGAACAATTAGTAGAAGTATCCTGATGTCAGAATCCCAAGCTCCATTCCAAGTGCACGGGATTTCATGTTTCATTGCGCCTTTAAAACGCTTGGCACACGCACAGCATCAGCACCGACGACGACGGCGACGACCGGATGATGGGATGTTTACAAAATATCTACATAATTTGTTAGCTACTTGTTGCATCTTATTAATATTTATTATATTCAATTCCGCAAACTATAAACACATACAGGCGCTGCCGGTCGGAGCGACGTTTGAGAGCGCTCTCAGGGAAATGATGGATAGAGCTCGGTCGTTGAGCTGCCGGCCGAGAGTGAATGAGGCTTGCGGTGTGGTAGAATTTTATAATCCACGTTCTACTGTTCAAAGCACCCAAAGACCGTGTACACATACAAATGAAGAACAAAAAAACACAAAACGAAGGTGATGGAAATTTCTTCCCCCGGACGTGCAGTGCGCATAAAGCCAAGTGGAGCGAGAACTCGCAGAACAGATTTGTGATGGATTGGGTCGTCGGTGGAATGTAATGTTGCGCAGCAGTGCGAGATGACTTCATCGGGTACCGGTGGTACCGGTGTCATACTCGCCGCAGGGTTGTCGGTGCATTCGAAAATGGTGGTTCGCCCGTAAACGGGGTGGTGTTTTGTGGTTGGCTGCAGGTGCTTTATTGGTTACTTCTTCAGCTCAGCACGCGATGGGGCGGTTGGTAAAATGGGACGCGTGCTAAGCGGGCATTGTAGCTAATGAGTGTAAAGCGGTTCAACTGACGTTGGGTAAATGTTTGATTAGGAAGGATATTTAAAGTAATGGTTCGGTGCTGTACCGCACGTCTGCGATGCTGCCATTTTGCTTTGACACGAAACTTGGAGAGCTTTGCCATTTCTCGATTACTTCAGCACAGCGTTACTAAAGCGGAACCAGCGAGGTGAAGAAAATGTAAATTTAAAATCTTGATATGACCCATTTCGTTTTTTCCGATAAAAAACCTGATACGTTTTTTTCTGTTATTTGGTTGTCGGAACTCACAAAAGAACTATCGGATGAATGTATTGTCGGTTCTAGCCCCTCAATACCTTTTCCAGACGTACGGCAGATAGGCGTTTCATTTAATTTTACACAAAAAGTGGCAGTGGAATTCCCTGGTGGTTGCGCTGCACCGCGTTAGATGTGTGGCGAGCACTTGGCCCCGTTGGTGATAATCCTCCAGAGGGTGGTTTTAAAATTAAGCTCGTTAGATAACGATGGCAGCAGTAATAGAACGGAAGGGAGTGAGCGTAGAGCGTGAAAAACTAACACGATTTGCTATTGGATTCCCTTTTTTGGAACGTAACGCAGCCGACGAGCCATTCGTCCCGGGAGGGTTGTGTTCGTGTCGAAGATATTGGGACGCCTTGAGCGATATGTTGCGAATTTTGAGTTGAGCAAAAACAGGGAATTTTATTGGAGGAGTAGACAATATTCTAGTGACGAGATGAATGTTTTAGGTGTTTTTGGAAATTCCAAAAAAGAATGTTATTGTCAAAAGTGGCCACTCTTTTTTTATATTTTCATCATAGATGTATTGACTGTCTCAACAGCTTCTTCCGTTTATCCAGCCCATTCTAACCCTAGACTTCGATGGAAAGGTCTTGATCTCGGTCACAGCTGAGCAGTATCGAAACAAGCGGGAAAAGCTGTCGTCCACGCCAACACGCCAACTCCGTTGACCCCCGTATTCCATGTGCGCCGCATGTACGATGACAGCTTAATTAATTAGAAAATGGCGCTCGGGGACTTTGGGTTCCATTGAACTGTAAACGTCCGTAGGTGAGGAGCGCGAGGCCCAGAAGGCACGTTGATCTATTGGCGTCCCGGTGTTTATTTCTGCTCCCGTATCTGCTCATTGACCAGCCGACGCGTTGTGGAGCGTTTCCGCTTATTGGGAAATGGTGCGCCAAATGATGGATTGGTCCCGGTGCGGGTCCCCCTAGAGCATTCGGTGTCACCGATTGGTTGGGTGTGTATTAGTTCTACGGTCGTTTTACTAATGAGTCGTTTGTTTTCTGAGCTTGGAAGAAGGTTGTGTCTGAAGTGTGTTGTTGAAGGAAATTTGTTTGAAGTTGCTCCCAATTTTTAGGTTATTGGACACTTCCAAACAAAATCTGGCTAATGTCCCAAACGTCTTTGATTTGTTGCATCTTTTTGAAAGGTTGATAGGAAAGAAAGACTTCACGAGTTCGTAGTACATTAATTTACTCTACTCTTATCTTTCACGGGAAGTTTCGGTGATCTTTGGAGAAATAAGCCTCGAAGTGTGTGTGTTCCTATGGCATCGTTTCTTTTTATTCCTCTTCCCCTAGTTCTCCGGTAGTTTCCCTCTATCAGTGCTGTATAATTAATCTTTGACTTCATCCGAGCCGTCGAAATGGGGTTAAGTGTGACGTTCGGTTAACCTCGAAGGATTTGAGATTCGTTATCCAGTGTTTTTGGGGGCAGTAAGGTGGCAGACTGTTATCTCCACGAAAGCTAAGCGTGAAGTGCGTGAACTGGGGGCAGTTATCATATCAAGTTTTGAGAGCAGCCAGAAAAAGAAATGATAAATGCTTGACCGGGCAAGACGCAAAGCAAAAAGAACCGTCGTCGAACCACCGGGAATCGCAAAAATGAGATTGAATTAATTATCGCACCCAACCTTGGCCATCCCCCCCAAAAAAAAAAGGGGAGTTATCTTTGGTATGGTGCGGGCAATCCAACAACCATTTTCGGTGCGGTAGGTTTATCAGCTTCCAGCGAGAAACTTCTCACCACCGTTAATCTTACACCGGTGTGTATATGGAGCACAGACAGGCCTCCCATCCCTCTCGTTAGTGTACCGTATTTTTCTGTGGTCCGATAAGAGATAAATTATAACAAATTAGGCATATCATTACTCATCCATTATCAAAAGTAATGTTACGGGTTTCGGAACGGTGCCCGGGAAACCATTTTCCGTTTCGTGCTGGTCTAACCCCCGACGATGGGATGAATGATGGGGAAGTTGTGGAAGTTACACGCACGTACGCGTACGATATGGGGTGTGATAAGGTTTTACGAGAGCACCTTACTCCTGGGTGGGGACTAGGATGGGTTTCAGCTGTGCAATCGGACGTTTCATCAGGACGCTTCATTAGAGCGGTTAGTATCGGCGTGACTGAGTCCAAACTGTCGAAACTCGGATGTCAAGGGTTTTATCGTGCAACGGTGTCCAAATACATCATCGGTTCAGGGTTCTTCGTACAGACGTTCCTACAGCAGTATTGCACAAAAGTCGTAAAATGTAAACCCTTTTTACATGGGAAGATGTTTCGTGGTTCTTACCGGTGTACTTCTTCCATGTCCCTTGCGAACCCTTCCGGGTTTAGCCTTGTTATCCTAATCATGCACGCATAATTTTCTTTTTTCATTGCTTCAGATAACGCACGCCGTTCTGTATGTGTGCCCATTAAATTTCACTTGCTGTGCCACAAGGATTCGCACCACAAACATGCCACTGTGAAACCAGCTTGAAATCATTGCCAAACCACGACACATCGCCAAACCAACGACTGAAAGATGGCGAAAGGATTGAACAACTTCATTGCACGTGAGTGTATGTATGTGTGGTCTCCCTTTGGGGTAAACTCTGAAGCACCTCCACCTCCCACCCTTCTCCCTGCATCAGATACGCACACGAGTTTAATGTTTTTCTCCCCGTGTTGGGTGGCGCGCGCGCGTATGGATAATTTCTGGGAAAGTTTTAGAACGTAACGAATTATTTGTTACCACCGGCAGCCGCTAGCGGGAGATCTTTTATCACTTAGTACCGGTGAATCATTCCCAAAGCCTATTTTGGCCACACGCACACACACACACACACCGACATGCATACAATGTAGCGTGATGAGACACGCGAGTGATCCTGTGCGTAACCCGGCCACGACGGTGACGCTCCGATAAGGTGAGAAGTAATTAATTTAAATTTGACAAATTGTGATAATTGTTTATCTCGATGATATATTATTAATTTAAATGCTCGTTGCGTACGTGCCGGGTACATCAATTCATAATGGTGTGCCCGATAAGATGAAAGTTGTGTGCCTGTGGCGTATCGGTCGGTTGTTGGCTTGCTTGCGCGAGAACAGCAAAGAAGGGGTTATTTCAGCTCATCGCCACTAATTGCTACGCTGGGGAAATGTCCTTGCGAATAATGACTAGAGGCAAAAATGGAAACGGATGAACTTTTTTTTTTGTTTAAGAAAGCAGTCATCTAATCATCTTATTAGGTACGGTAACAGTTAGGAACTTGTTCTGAAACTTGATTATAAAAAAATGTTTTTATTACTGAGATTATAAAATTCCATTTGAAATGAATCCATCTAGCAATGTTTTAATGAAACAAAAAAAAAAAAATAATAATAAAGGTTTTCGTCCACAAGCTCGTTGATTGATTGTTAAACGGTCATCCATGAATTACGTATCGCTAAAATTGATGGTTTGTTGTCCCGTCTTTACGGAAGCACCTTCTCACTAATAATCAGATCTCCATGTGGTCTACTCTCTGTCTTCCTTGCTGTTTTAAAGAATTGAATTTGAAAACATCAATAAAAAAAAAATATTAAAGACTCTGTTATGCATATTATTGAGCTTATCCAGAATTGATTCAGAAATACTCTACTATGCTTTTAATATTAACTCCATCGCCCATCTTCTCAATAACTTCTTATTTTCGTAATATCCCTGGAGATTCAGTATTTACTACTTGCTCGACTTGTTTTCTGGCTATGTTTCATGGTTCAGAATCAAAACAAAGACAAATAATAAGTTTCCAGGTTTTTTGTGACCTTGTAGGGTGGCATTGGAGATTGCAACAAGTCCAGATTGAAAGATTCTAACTCTTTTGCTCAATTTCGAACGCAATTGAAGCTTGTTTGGGAACTTATTGTTAGAATTTTTCTTAGAGAAAAGCATAATTCCCTTGGCACGCATTTAATCTAAATTATGTACCATTTGCTTCCCAAAAGCTTTCGGTTGTACGCGTTATATTGATT
>AXCM01009371.1:0-10514 GCA_000473375.1 Anopheles culicifacies | reverse complement strand
CATGAAAAGTAAACTGTGCCTAGTTCCAACCCTGCACATGCTCCGAAAATTTCATGCAAATCGATTCAGCCGTTTTGTCGGAAATTTGTAACAACCAAAACAGTAAGAGATTGTCATAAAACGAGATAGAAATAGTCAGGAAATATTACAATACAACATACAATACGAAGAATAATTTCACACCGAAACCCCATCATTTGCATTTACCACTAAACCATTAAATATTAAAGAGCACTGAAGTATCCGTCAGCTTGTCGTACTCAAACAGCTACAGAGCTTGTTTGCTGAACAACCAGTTTTTCCTTTATTTATTTGCTTAATTATCTGCAATTAATCGAGATTCACAGAATTTTATAAAATAATATTGAAACACGTCTATCATAATATTCTATAACCATCCTTCCCTGCGTTTGGCGCATTTTACCTTTTTTTATCTCATCAAGTTAGTACCGCATTATAGTGGTGGCTGTTGTGTGCGTTCTTAAACCTAGCTCTTCTTTTCATTTCCTTCCTTCAATCCTCATCTCGCGTCTCCCTCACTTTATTCTAGTGGAATGCTAAATTGACAGGGACAACAAACGATCGTTATTTTCCTTCACCGCACCCATAAGACATCACTGGCAGGGCGAAGTTTTCCACGCAGATGCTGTGCTTGCGAATGTCTGCAACCAATCCGGGCCCCAGTACGATGCCACGCGGAACTACCGATAACAATGCGAAGGCACCATGAGTTTGAATCCACTCGAAATTTCCCTCGCGTTAAGTGCAATGCCGATGCCATCGTATTATGCTCAGGTTTTGAGGATCATGTTGCGGGATAACTTGTTTTTTCTTTTTTTCTGCCACGAAGCGCCCTCTCTCGAAGCGGATGGTGAAACTTTGGTGGTACGTGGACCTGGTGCAGGAAATTGGATAGCATCGCCCATCCGGTGGGAAAGATTGCTGCGAAGAAGCCTGCGCTACTACCAACTTTAATTATGCTCGCTAATTAGGTAAAGGGATTATGTGTACAATGGTGGGAATGAGGGGCAAAGATGATAGAGACACATGGAGTTAGTTATGCATCAAGTGTGTGATGTGGTGTTTAAATCCTACTCCACCGTACTTTGTGCTCGCCGAACTACAAGGGGGCGCCACCATCTTCTGATGGCTTCTGAAAATGATGTTGGTTTTAAAGTTAAATCACGTTCATGCTTAAAAGCCAAAGTTTTTCCACCCAAAGCCAACCAACGTACCATCTCGGTTTGCTGTGGTCTTTTGTCACAGCGAGGAACGCCTAGGGGGATGTTGCGAAACGGAGCAAAAACCAGGTGGCTCAATAATTAAAAAGGCTGCTCGCATTTCTTTTTCGTCTTCCAATCGGAAACATTTTGGCGTCTGCCTTACCACCAATGGATACGAGCACAATCAGTGGGATCATTAAAGATTAATAATTGACGTAGTAATGGTAGCTTTTCACTTCATTGTGACTGTCCTTGGGAAAGTTGGGAGTTTTCTTTTTTTTTGCATAAAAAACGAAAAAAGACTAACGATTACATTATGAAAATTGTATTTGACCAAAGAGGGGAGGAAGCAAATAGGTCAGAGGAAGGAGGAGCCTACTTCGTGCTTCGCAACATTCACGAGTAATGGCTCAAATTCATTCTCAAGGAGGCGAATCGAATTCCATCAAAATTGTAATTAATGTCCCTCTATTAGTAGCACCATTTGGAGGGTGGCGTTGTATTTTTTTTTTTATTCCAACCATTATTGAAAAGAGATTTGGTCCGTTTCGGTAATTTTTGATTTTGAGTTTCCGATTTTTTTTTTCATCCCATTAATAGCTATCGATTATTTTGGGAGATTGTTCCGGGAGTTTAAGCAAATTAAGCAACATACCCACGATGGGTGAGGCATTACGGAATGCTAAAATCAATTATTGCTCTAAATTCAAATACCCAAACAGTGATTTTGTTCCGAATCGTTGCCGAATTGGTATGAAGGAAAGCATTTTTGATTTTGTTTTAGGAAACAGCTTGCTCCGCGGCATGAATGCCATTGACGTTGCTTTGGTGGGAGACTTACCTTTCGATCAAGTAGATGGTGAGGTTTTGCATCACACAGAACACCCCCACGCATAGGTCGGCAACGGCCAGGTTCGCGAGGAAGAAATTCGTTATCGAGCGTAACCTTCTGGAGAGCGTCACCACTAGAATCACGAGCAGGTTCCCTGAAGGAGGCAGATAGAAATAAGAAAAAGAGAGACACAAACACAGGAATCAGTTGATGACGTCCTTATGGTGGAGTTTTCAATAAAAAGCAAAAACTCCTGCAACTGATTGATGGAGGTGAACGGAGGATTTCGAGTGATGTATCCTGTCGTTGCTGGTACTGACACGCTATCCGAAAATCCAAGAAGTTCCAAGAGAAGGGTTTTTACCCGGTGACGTTTCGGGCAGAAGTAGCTTTGGGACTGAACATATCTTTGCCGAACGCTTTCGCGTTCCCAGCGGAGATATGCGTACAGCGTGAATGTCTCGGAAAATCATCCTTTAGAAAAGGAACTTGATCGACCATTTTGGTCCCACTAGGGGAGAATGATAACAGATATTTGGGACTTATCTTTAGTCTGGTCGGACGGTTTCTTAAGGCAAATCGGACAGCAACACTATTCACCATGGTGATGATGAGAATGAAACGTTACTATCGGGGGTCATTTCAGTTCAACGGTAATGGAACTGGGATGGCGTGTCGCAAACGATGTTATACGGCTACGCTAACAGAAGTTGGAGAATAGCATGAAAGTCGTTCACCGTGGTTTCCTCGATGGGTCTTCTTGATAGACCAGTTCCCACTGTAAACAGGCCACAGATGAAGGAGTTATTCTTCTCTTCATGTAATTGAAAGGAAAGTTTTCAGATTATCTTCCCAGCATGCTCGAGTAAGCTGGAGCAGGTTCATTAATCATATCATGCATCATAAATTTGTCAAAATTTGAATTTTTAAAGTTAGTTTTAGGAGAAGATGATTTTTTTAAAGATAAAGCTTAATAAATTTAACAAATCTCTATTGTGTATCATTTTCTTGGACTATTTTTTAAAGTTATCGTATCTTTGATAGCAATATGATATGTGACACACTTGTGTTTAATTACATAAATTTAGATTTGCATTCAACTGGATCCATGATATCAAGCAATCATTGTCACTTCTTTATTTCCAAAAGTCATCAAGCCTTCGTGAGGAACATATTAACGCTAAAACATTAACATTTTTGAACTTTAAAATTATTAGAGCCAACACTGCTCATCATTCGATATCTTACTGTATGTTTCCACAAGCTAACGTTCAAACTAATACAAAAAGCATTGAAACACTTTTACAACATATTTTCATTAAGTGTAGTTTTAGTAAGTCTATTGGAGCGTCTCAGTGGCCGAGCAGATTGCAGAACCGGTCTTCGAACGGACAGGACCGAGGTTCGAATCCCATTCGGGATGTTCCCCCGTACGTAGGACTGACTATTCTGTTGCGGGTACATTCAAGTCACGGAAGCCAGAAATGGTAGACCAAGATCCTCGAAGTTGTAAAGCCACAAAAAATGAAGAAGAAGTTGTTAGGTGAATAACCCTTCACCCGATGTTGCAAACGCTATTGATAATGACTATTACTTATAGAGTGTCAAGCAATCAATTTTTTCAGAGCATCGATCAATACAAAGTCATCAGATTGTGACTATTTTTACGCACGGAATACAATTTAAAAAAAACAGTTAACTACAATCACCCAAGTATTTCAAAACAAAATAAGCATTTCCAAGCCCGTGGTTGCTCGAGCGCACGATTAACTTTGAGCAAAAGAGCAACTGCTTCTGGGGTAGCTCAGGTCTGCGAAAGAATGCGCTCGCTCAGCTCACCTAAAAGAGCGTATTGACGTAAAACAACAGTCTTTACCAAAGTTACACTACCAATGCGTTCCAAAGAAAGCAGCGTAACTCCAATTACCAATTAGATGTGTATCATCTGATAAACGTTGTTTATTGTGCGTTGAAAATGGTCGTTTATTTGTGTTTTATTATTTTGTTTTAGCTATTTCAAAACAGACTTTCAATATTTATACTTATCAATTTAGACTTAGCTTTATATTTAGACTTTGGTTTGGAAGGATCGATAAAAAAATAAATAAATAAAATCCTGTTCTAGCACCTGTGTATGTCTTGAACCGCTAAACTCGGGTAAAAACTCTGTTCGGGGTATTCTGTAGAGGAACTTATTTGAAAATAGCTTGAAAATATCAGGAGGCAAGTAAGAACGATGTTCTACAATATTTTTGGCAAAAATAAATTCATTTACATACAGTATTGCATTTCAAACAACAACAGGTTTAAAGAAGGAAGGCTTAAAATTGATGCCTGTATCATGACTTAAAGGGCACTTTGTAAAACTAATTGGTTTTATTGCTAATATCCATATTAAAATTGTTAGAAATTAATCTAAGTTTAACGGCCCTCGAAACATGTAAAAATAATATGAATAAAGTCTAACGGGCCCTTGTATATAATTATTGGGACATCTAAGACAAGACTCGTATATTTTGAATTTTAAAACTCTTAAACTCAACCCATTTAAAAAATATAGCCAATCCATTGAATACATGTTGATCCATTGAAAAATGATTTAATGTATTTTGCTATCTTGTTTAAGTTTAAACAACATAATTTTCCATTTATTCTAAATACAGCGTAGTACATAAAAACAACTCAATCCTGAGAAATGGAAGAAAATGAACAAACAATTGGTAATAAATACTTGCACGGTTTTCTCCTTCAATAATTTAATTGTACGGTGATACCTTGAAATCGTAAGCCTTCCCCTACAACATTTGTTTGCGCTATGATTATCTCCTAGCTTTAGTCGAAACGAGATAATTGTTAAATTAAACACGCGTTATGTTGAATGAGTAATTGAATGAGCCCTGTCTGTGGCACCGCAAGCAATCACATGAAAAACAAATTACAAAACCCACCACACCAACCGGTGTGTTCACTTAAAACACCACTGTGCGTGTGTTTGGGCATTCAAGCGCAACGTAATTTAAATTTCTCGCTTACAGTACGGAACAAACGTATAATAATAATTTCGGTGCCCAAAACAAATGCAATAAATCATCGTGCGTGTTGATACGCGGGTCTGTAATTGTTTTATCGAAATCTGCCCACCGTACACGGTGCCGGTTGCGGTCAACGTGCGTCGGAATCGTAAATCATCACGGAATATTTGGTCACGGTGAAATTGGTGTTTGCCGAAAGCGGTCATGAGCTACCCGAACGAGTGATAAAGGCATTGGGGAAGGAGGGAAAAGTGTGCACTTAATTGGCAGCCAAACTTAACGACATCCACAATCAGGAGGCCATAAATCTGCTTATCTGCTGTGCCGCGTATGCCAGACGCACGGCGGTAGTGAAATAGTTTTTGATCAAGCTGAGAAAGAAATTTCCTTTTGGCCGTTTGCCGTGTTATTGAACCGGATAAACTGTTCGCATTCCGGGCGGCACATAACACGTAATTCAAGGTAATTTCGTACAAAACGTATGGAAAAGTCAACCAACCGATCACTTGACGGGCCGTACTTATGAGGCACCCTGTTTGAACCAGTCTTCAAGGTGCTTGATTAACTGACCAACTGGAACGAAGTTTTTTCCCAGAAGCGTCCCATAGAAATCACACGCGTTGTGTATTCCACGAAGGCAACGTCGCAGCAAAAAGTTATCCAACCAACTGCATGTGTTCGCATTTCAGTGGAAAACATATTTCCAGGCGAATAGCTTTCTCCGTCGGAATGGCGGCTTCCCTGGCAATGGAAAACTACAAAGCAAAAATTGTGATTCGAAAAAAAAGTGATATCACGAAAGGGCCAGGCAGGGCTATTCCCACCGGATGGAGTGTAATAAATAATTCAACCGGGACTTTAACATGGAAGGACGACTTCTTACGGAACTGATTGCCATCAATAGCTTCACCCGCAAGTTGATCCGTTTCGATGCGAACAAAGTTCATTTGCGGAGGTCGCTAGAGTGTTGTTTTTCAAGTTGTTTCTCCGGCTCCGGGCCGTCATGTGACGCATGGTTTGAATTGGTGGAGCAAAACAAAACCGTTTCAGTAGATTTGTTGGCAAGTGTGCTATAATATGTACGCGCGTACGTGTTTACGTGTGTTTCTTCAGTTGTGGTATTGCTAAGAGACAAAAACAGTTTGATGACCCTTGTGAAGTAAATGATGGGACAGATGGGAAAAATTTCACAAATTAATGGTTCATTGGTGGTGAAGAATCATTTTAAAAAGCAGATATGATACAACAATGTTTGAAATGTGGTTTTTTGTTGGACAACCCCTCAAAAAACCAACCTTCATTATGAACGATATATTGGGAAAGATAAACACTACATGTAATAGTATCTTACCGAAAAAGCAGCAACAAAACACCAGCGAGTAAAGCGTTATGAATATGATCCGCACGTCAGTTCGGTCGAATATGAACTCCTTCGGCACAAAGTTCGGCAGCGAGTGTGTCAGATTGCTACCATCGGAAAACTCCAACCCTGTACCGTTCACGTTGAGCAGAGCGGTCGTAAGCAGTGGTGCAACCGATCCATTTGCACCACTCAGTGAAAGCATAGTCGCCGATGAGGAGGATGAATTAACTGCCGTCGAGTAGTTGCCCAGCGAGGAGCCGTTTCCACCGACAGGTGAAGTATTGCCGGGCCCCAGCAACAATCCACCTCCGTTGGACGTACCCAGCTCATCGAGAAAGGCTGCACCGGAGCCGAGGAAACTCATCACACCAACGGAACTGGCGGTGGTTCCGTTGGGAAAGTCTAGCATGTTTTCACTGCCCCACTTTGGTGGGCTGGTTTTGATTGCCGTGTCTTCGCCGTGGGACGTTTGGCACCCGGGTACACTCACACCAGCTGCATCCGGGCCGGGTATGATTGATGAGCGCTGCAGGTAATCGTCCCCATTCGCACCACCGCTTGTAACGCCGTGTTTAATGGGTGGTTTTAATCAGCAGCTTGTCTGCATGCGTGTGTGGGAATTGATTTTTCATCATTCACTTAAGCACCATCTGCCGGTGGTGGGTGCTGTGGATCACTTAATTGCAGCCTTCCGCCGGTGGATTATCGGTAATTGAGTGAATTATCTGCAGGAAAGAAGAAGAAAAAATGCTGGGTGTTAGCACCGGTGCGGTAAAACATGTAAAAAGAAATACCATTACGCTCACATGGAGGCGCATGGTTGTTTTCGTGCGTTCGATGGAGACGCCCAGTAGTTTTCATTTCCAACGCAACGCTGGTTGCGGATGGTTGTAAAAATAAAGGCTGGCAAAACATTGCGAACCATCGATTGTGATGACGCGGATAATGACGATAACGATGCCGGAAGGATAATGAAAATTTAATTTCATTATTTCACCTTCACCGGCATTGTGGTACCGTTTTATGTTTGTGCCCTGCTTTTGAACTCGATGCGAATGAAAACGAATGGGTGCACTCACACGCGGTTTTTTAACGCCGCAGGCTGATGGTAACCGGCTGGGGGAGAAAAAACAGCACCTTCTGTAACGTTGGCGTAAGGAATAAAACGCGAAAGAATGATACCGTTGCTTGCGAGTAAATCATTGCACGAAAATAAACCGTACGAATGGAAAAACAATGTGTGGAAAGCGGTTGAAAGTATGAAACATAAACTTTAATCTGAACATTCCTTTCATCGTGCGAAATGTGATATGCGTAGCGTGTACTGTGGGATTGCAAGGCATCTTCCCCGAAAGCTTATGTTGCTAGCACTTTAACGTAGACGGGAATGTGCTATGAGATAAGTTTGAATGGATATTAAAATATTTTGTGAAGCCATTCGCCACTGAATGTAATATATTTATAGCTTTTCATAAAAGTTCCATTATTAAAGTGAGTATTTAAATAGCCGAACGCTTTACACAGGTATTCAAACTGTCAAAAGCTTCTTTTTTTTCAAAGAATAAATTTAGAATCCACATGGGCATGGCAGGGAAACCTGTTTTCAGGTAGATTTACGAGGCGTATCTTAATAGAAAGCTTTCATAGACTTTCATATAAAATAACAACAATGAATGTATGCTGTGTTTCTTCACCGTACCATGAAGATGCGTACAATAGTCGTGCGAAGGCAGGCGTACGATAATTTAGTCACTGTATCTCAACAGACAGACAGACACGTTGCGTTCACAACCGTACAGCCGTGCGTATGTCCTTCAGCAGGGAGATGTTGGATTTTTTTGGATGGGGGAGTGTGGCATGAGAATAAAAACCGGAACAGGAAATAGGAGAATGATTTATATTTAGGCATCGTGGGAGGTTTCAAGTTCATACTAACGAACAGTGAGCACGGGACCTAATAGCTGCTGGTTCCGAAAATGAAGTGCTTCGGTGTCCAATATTTTATCGTCCTGGATGGCATCCGACCTTCAGGGGTTGTTACGTTCGCTATATCGGATGGTAACAACCCGCTCCCCATTAACCGCCAGACAAAGGCTTTGCTTCTGGGGTAATGATTTGTGACAGATCACGGCTACGTCTGGTACGGTTTACTCGCAATCGGGTGCAGATGATGAATTGCCGAAGGAAATTAGTTGGGAAATGGCGCCATCGAAAGACGAGATACGATGAAAGGGAAAGAATGATCCACAAGATTGCAAACATAAATAAAAAAATAAATCTTACCACAGCAGAGGGTAGAATAAGATGCGGTGTAAAAGGTGGAAATCTAGGTGTTTGGCATTCGGTGTACCAGATGGTAACGAATGAAGAAATAATCTCAAGCCGTCAAGAAGCACCTATTTTAACGTGGAGTGATAAAATGGAACATTTGACATGGGAGTCTACGTCACTACTTCCATTAACGATAACAATAAATTCAAAAAACCCCATAAAAACTTGTTTACAATCTAAGCAAAGTTCTATGGACACTTTGTAAGGCCTTCCAGCAAAATGTAGGTGTCATTTTAATCTTATTTCGTTCAAAAGTTGTTAATAGTAAAGCAAACGTGTGATAGAAAGCATATCCTGCTCAAATTGCTGTACACCATTATTAATGTCTTGGAGTCAATTTTGCAAGTCCTAAAAGTTGAGGGAATAATGGACCACCAAAACGATCCATTAATCCATTTTCTCGAGCAATGAATCATTCGTTGACTTTGGTCAAGTGTTTTTGCTTTTTCTATCTTCAAACTCTTAACAGATAGTGTACAGAAGCTACAGTTTTGTGACTTTCCTACCGAAGCAAAACCAACATCAACAGCTTCAGCATCATCGTAAAGGGTGTTCAGTTTTCTTCTCAATTTTAAAACAAAAAAACAGCTCGAAATGACAAAAGTTTACTGTTCGTTTTTGCTTTCGCTCAGTGCTTTGAGTTTGCTTAAAACAGCAGTGCGATCCTAATCCATTTTCCAAGAATGCTTCCACTGGTTCTGGCAAGTGGACAGCCGATGGTTTCGATGCGATTTGCGGTTGTGTCCCTCTTTTACGCTTCATTTGAGCATCAAATTGCATCCTTTCGATGGGATCAGCGCCTTGCCGTTCCCGTTCGCTTCTGCTGACGGTTGCGAATGAAGTTGTGAAATCGATCGTTAAATTTGCCATGAGAATCATCCGTTTCGATGCAACGTTTCTGTGCTCATTCAGTGTGTTTAGGGTAGTTTGGTCCGATTATCGGTAAGTTGAACGTTCGAAAAGAATGGTTTTCTGGGGGCGAGTGAAGGAGAAACGATTTGGCATAGAATCGACCATCGAAGCATGAACTAGCTGAAGATGTTTGCGACTTACCGAACATTACCGGGATGATTGTTTTAGATTCGCTTTACGATAATACGTTGGGACCATTTCGAACACACAGCGATTCATTTAAATTTTACGCCTTTTTCAATGGTTTATCGCACGAGTTGCAAAAACAACTGAGCAAGAATAGTCGGTTTAGATGGGATAATATGCTACAGATTGGTTGGAAATTAAGAAGAAATAACCTTCCAACAGGCATCTTACAGGACGGAGTAATGGCTAATTTCTAAAATACTTGGCCCTTTACCTAGCGTCCTTTCGCATTCCTAATCGCAATTCTCATCCTTAACAGCGAGCCCCATCTCTACACTTAGGAGATAGACTAATGGGAACTACCTTAGGAGTAACATCCGCTTTTCTTCCTTCAATACGAGTAGTATGTTCAGTCCATTCACAACAAACAATATTACACCTCATGTAGCGCAACTGGAAGAGATTCCTTTGTTCCCTGAAATTCAACCTAACAGCTTTGCTTAAGCACTCATGCCTTTCTCGGAACGTTTACATACTATTGAACATTATTTTGCTTGTTGAAGCACTTGAAGCATTAGTTTTCTTTAGTAATGGTTACAAGTATAGTAGTTACATAACATGTAAATATGGCGATATGATAATCTACCCTTTCCTGATTATATTTAAACTTTACCATAGATCGCAGTATTTTCATT
>AXCM01009370.1:0-13692 GCA_000473375.1 Anopheles culicifacies | reverse complement strand
AAATGCGAAAACGGAACTCAAACTTTAACAGGAAAACGAAACGAAGCGTATCGATTGATATCAGATCTAATGGAGGAGATATAAAGTAGTGCAACATCAAGCAAGGATGATACGGCTTGTCGAAGGCCGCTTTGAACGATCCGATAGCACTACGCTAGTTTGTAAGCCGTGGGGAACCGAATAGAGACGGTGTTTCCCACCCCATAAAGAAAAGACATCCTCGGAATTTCGCAACCTCATTTCCACCTCCGATCTCAATCAAGAACAGCAGCGGACAAATCGATTGTGAAGCTCCGGCTAAGAATATCCTTTATTTTTTTCTCATCGATGGGCCTCCAATAGACAATGGATGACAAATGATGAGGATAGAATTTTCTCGCTCACGGGCTCGGTCCATTGTTGCAAAGCCTTTTCCCACGGTCCATTTCCAGTTATTGCCAGCCGGGTAGATCCCTCCCCGGGTTTGTTTTCCGCTCCATCCGTGGAGGCAAAAGGATAAAGAAATTCGATTCAAAAGGCAGATAGAACCGCTTCCTATTGATACCATCAGGGAACAGATTTTTCCCCATTAAGGAGTGTAAGTATGGAAACTAAAGCCCTGTCGTTTGTTATCTTTTGTCTTTTTTGTTTCTGTAGCATTTTCGGTTCGATTATTGCGATGGTGTACGTTCGTCAGCACGTATCTTTCTGGTCCATAGAACATTCGGGTGTTGGTCAAGGCATATAGCAAAGCTAAATAGTGGGTATAGTTTGATCGTCAGTTCCACAAAAGCGATCAATTTGTTTCCCATTTGTAGATTTGTGGGATAGTTCGTTATTGGCTCAAGATAGCAGGATCTGTTTTTCCTATTTCTCTTCAAGCTACGAAAATTCGTCCTTTAAAGGTTGTTATTTTCTTTCTACTATACATTGGTTAAGCGGAGTTCATTTGCGAGGCTTCACACTTTGAGCTTTTAGACGCGTTTGCTGTTTGCGTTTCAAATTTGACAGATCGCGCACAATGGGTGCACACCATAATAGCAATCGGTCATATTTTATTATTGATAACAACATCTCAGATTCTGTGACATAATTATCTATTATCATGCAAAGTTAGAAAGAATCCTTCCAAAATTCAGGAAGTTTCACTTTAAAAGAATGAAAAAAATGAATTGTCCACATAATTATTTCAAGTTCCAGTCACTCATACTCAATAGGAATGTACTTCCTGTACAATTTATTAGCATTACTTCAAGTGGGCATCTCGGCTCATTACAATAATTTAAGTGTTGTTTTCGCATCCACTTTTAGTGCCTTTGAATGCATATTGTGATGGTGGTTTGGAACAACTTGAACCCTAAAGACCATTGAGCTTTAACTGGCGACAGCCACCAGGCGCCTCCATCGTCATGAATAAATCAGCACCCGGGACATGATTGCGGCAAATTGCGCCTGAATAGGATGCAAAAGCAAAAACCAAACAGTAAAAAAAGGCAGCCCTGTGTCGCTTAATCTCTGCTTTAATTACTCTGCCACTTATCCTTACCGGATCGGATGCGTTGATTGTTCCGTCCTTCCCGTTCGCTTTACGCAGCATACTTCAAGTTCGGTAATTATCACCGAGTCGCTTTTGTTAGGGCAGGGTAAAAACTTTCTTTCCCGGTTGTAGAAAATCGCACCAGCTCGGTGATAAATCATCACTTGTGCGAACACCTACGGTGAGATTGTCCTGCCCGATTGTCCTCACCTAGCACCCAGAGTATCACATAAGCAGATCATTTCCAGCCAGGGTTTTATTGTTTTGGGAGCGTTAAGAAGAAGAAAAAAAATCATTCATGTCTACAAACAAACAACGATGGAGAATCCGAACGAAACGGACGACAGAAAATCAATAGACCATGGATGCAGAGATTTCAAGCGATATTCCATTCTTTAATGCCACGCCGAAGGAGGCTTCCAAACGCCCACAAATTGACGCGGCGGGTCTTACTTCCGTTAGGCTTTTCGGTTCATTTCCATTACGATTTTCAGAAAGGCCCACACCCTGCTTCTGGATACTCCTGGTCGGGCTTCAAAAATTGGCCACATTAAGCATAATTTATAAGCGTCTATTTACGCAGTTTTACGGCCGATGGAAACTTTCGGCCAATCGTGTCTTTGCTTGCGGGCGCACCCAGGGACAGACGGCAGCGGGCATGTAATCCGATAAGAATGCCCAGAGGAAGTTTCGGTTTTTTTTGCTCTCTCTCTTTCTCGGTGTACATCGCACGGTTTCCTGTAGTGATTCCGAGCGCGAAGGTAAAATGAAAGCACGGAAATTGTGTATGTTTGACGGCTGTAAAAGACCATTGAAGCTTTAGTGTCAGCGAATGCGAAACGGTGCGGGAAGTTCACTACCATTTCGGTGCTGGATGTGCTCCTGTTTTTTCACTCTTCGAAGGGAACATTGTAAGTTATTCTTACCTTTTGTATGTGCCTTTTCACCATCACGCTTAACGCTCACCTCTTCGTTTTCTCCCCATTTCAAACAAAATTTGAAAGCTCCACAATAAGCCGCCAGAAAAGTGTGAGCTTTTACAATCAACCCGGTAATCATATTTCATATACGCCAAGGGTTTTACGTCGCCCTTCTCCATCTCGGTCCCTCATCCAGGTCGTTTGCTTCCCTTTGCTTTCGTTTGCTTTGCTGCTTTTAAGCACTCCACCCCGGCACCCCAACGCCCCACCGATTGGTCGTTTCGTTTTCGCCACCCGTTTGTGCGATGCTTCACAGATTTAAAAGTCAGCGGCGGCAATCCATCGGCGAACGAAACGTGAACCGTAACGTAACGAGGTTGTTTTCTGATTCGGGCCCATTTTTACTTATTTCTGCTTTATGGTCGAATTTCACTGCCGTCGGTAGGTAGATTAGGTAGGGTATTTGGTTTGAAATATTAAAGGTAAAGGCGCTTGGGCCTGTTGGGGTGCCCGTACCGTCCCAAAGGCGAACGGAAGGTTGAGCGCAAATCTGGAACAACTGTCGGGTCTGTAAAAAACCTTAAAATTATGAAGTTGGTTACGCTGCTGCTGCTGCTGGTGTGTGTGTGGCTGGGTTTTATTCTTCTGCTTCTTCGTCGTATCGTGTTTCAAACCAACTAAAACGGCTTAATCTTCAGGTTATGCTTGTGGAGTACTTTATCCTCTTGCAAAGCGTTGGCTAGACTATCTCGCAAGTCAAATCGCTGTACGTCAACGGGCTGCCGTAACTCTGGATCTCGTTAAAAAAAGAAATGGAGTAGAAGAAAGAACGCCCCGTGAATACAAGCGGCAACACCAATGGTATTAGCAGCATCAGCAACAGCAGGATGTTACGGCAATATTACCAATTTAGAGACAATAAAACCTTATTAATCTGGTTATTTATTCATAAACACTCAATTCTTTCTTGGATTACGCGAGGACGAAAGCGAATAACACGCTGAAGCGAGCGAGCGTTAACAGCACATGGCGAGTGTTCCGGCACTCTTCGCCCTCCACACTTCCACTGAGTGTATTACTGAGAATTATTTCTTGCTTCCCGGAAGAACCCGTAGATTATGGTGCACGATGCCGACGCCATAGTGTAGGAGTTGTCGGACCGAAGTTCAAGATTAAAACCACTCCCGAGCAAGTGGTTGAGTTGCAAAATTTCCGACCATTCCGACAATGAAGCGTTTCGGGTTGGGCAGGTGGCAGCTACGGTACGGATAGAAATTAAACGCCCACTACACGCTGACGCTGGTGGAGTCGAAGCCAAAGCGAACGGGTGGATTGGCTTTGTGCGTTAAAGCCGGAGAAGCTGGAGGTACGGACGTTTGTGTGGGTAGTTTGGATGGATTTAAGTAATTTAAGGCAAGGGGTTTTCCCTTTTTCGAACGTCATACCGGTGATGAGCTTAGCCTCAAAAACATTCGAGCGTTACGCAATGTGATGGCGCAAAGAATATAGCTTAACGAGCGTAAAAATGTTCTTTCTGCTTTGAGTATATTGAAAGTGAACTTGTGTTTTACGTTTATGCATACTAAATAGGGGTTTTTTTGATTCGGAAAAAGGAGCCATACTTTTTATACAATTAAAAAAGGTTTATTCAGCTTTGAATTTAAACAAAAACCTATGAGTTGGGTGGCTTTTCCTGGGTTTATTCAACTGAAGATGGAAAATTGAACACTGCTTGGACTGGAAATTTGTTGTGATTTTTTAAAGTGGTTTCGAGTACAAATGAGAAAAGGGGATCTTTTTCGAGACTAAGGGAACATTGCCTCTAATATACACTGAGTGACGTAAACATAGTATCACCTAGTTTTTTTTTACATTTATTTTTGCCATGTTTAATTTAATGTTTAATTGCCACCAAATTTAAGTTTAAAGTGATTTTACAATGTTTCCTCTACTTTTTAGTTTTAGAAATAAATTATTTCTAAGCGTAATTCATCTATCTGAAATCACAAGAATATGTTCAGATTCTATTCACTCATTATTTTCAATCAAACAGCAAACGATTTGAGAACGTTAACATGATTAACCGGTGCAATAGTGAACGCATAGATCAAGTAAATTAAACAAATAAAAAATGTTAATCTACTCACTAGCAAATTGAATCTAATAGGAATAATTTCAAACAATAACAATTAAAATAAATCGATTATCTTAAAAGTAGTAATTAAAATTTAGTAAAATTTTTGGTCGATATGCGATCAAATTTGCCTTACAACTGAAGTGGTGATAATTTTCTATTTTATTTAATCACGGTTCACAACTCAACGGACTGATGAATTGTAAAATTGTTGTAAAATCAGGTCAAAAAGAAATTAAAATAATCTGAAAGGATTTCTTTAAAATATTGCTGGAAAACACGTTGGTGCTATAATTAATTCACTCAGTGTTTTTAGAAATTCTTGTGACATCCCTTCTCCGTAGTTGAAACTTTATTTTTATTTAATTTTATTTAATTAATTTTTCTTTACATTCATTTACTTAAAAACGGTTTGCCTCTAGGGTTATAAAATTTCATTTACCTTATTAAATCGAGAAAGAGATTGACAAAAGACGGGAACGGACACAGGCAAGGGCTTAAATGATTAATTTGATTTTGCCAAATTTAATTTCCATAACTACTTCCACATATATCCACTTTCATTTGAAATTATCTAGAAATGATTCCGAATTCCGCTCTACTCGTAAGGATCTTCCGCTTACTTTCATTACACTCCTTAAAAACTGCATTGGCTTTTAATAAAAGGTTGTTTTTAAAACCCCTTTTTTTAATTAAAACAATATTTTCATAAACGTGAGCGTGTGACACATGAGCACGTTACCCAATCGTACTGAATATCATCACACCACCGTGCACGTACCCAGCACAATGTAATATCATTCCAATCATATCATTTACAGCCATCATCCTGTCCTTCTGTTCTCAGCCATCCCTCATTTTCTTACCCGCTCTGTTCGCCATTTAATGAAACACGTCGCTCGTGCATGACGCTTTTCAGCTCTTGCAGCTTTGCGTTGCGTTTTTGGTTATGAAATTGAATGTCATCCGGTAATGAAAAATTCCACGTATTACGTACGGGTGTATGTTGTTGGCCATTTTTTTTTGTTTTGTTTTGTGCTGAATTTAAATTGCTTTCAACAATGTTTTTTTTTCTTTCTTTTGTAACGCTGTAACGAATGCAACATTGCACGCTAACGGATTTGTACGCTTTAAATACCGTTTCCACAGATTAATTTGGCAGCTCGGATTGTACGCACGGATGTAACGGTTAATTGCATCATGCCACCACAAACGAGGAGAGTGCCCGCACCCTTCACCCTGGAATTGATGTATTTGAGCTGCAACAAAGTAAACCCGGTCGGTGTTATTACACCATGCAACCCCAACCGATGACAACCGTTGACCATTTAAAAGATAATAAAGCTTAACGTACAAAACGATTATTTCAACGGCCTTGGGGTGGCCTTATGTGATGCGAATGCGGTACACAAAATAGATAAAGTAATGCTTAAGAAGCTTTATAAAAAAGAGGAAATAAAAAAAGCAGACACACACGCACAGCGCCTGGGTACATCTTTTCCAGTCGACACATTTTCCAGCTGGGACGTGGAAAAATGGGAAAAAATTGAGCAGAAAATCGTCGCCGGTACTGTCGTAAATTAAATTTTATGCACCATACGGAACAATCATCGAGGCAGCCCTTGGGCGCGTAGCTGTCAAAACAGAGTAACGCCAGTGAACGTATCGACCTCCCCACAGAGACCCAACAGCTCGCTCAGCCAAAGCTGTCAGTGGTGATTTTATTTTATTTCTTCTAGTGTTTTATGGTAGAGGAGTGTTTTTTTGTTTTGTGTTTTGTCTGTGTTTGTCAGCAGCGTACCCGCATCCCATCACTACCGTCGGACAGAGATCGTAATTTACGCAAACGCTTGACTCTTTCAACGGCTCGTTTGAATCGTCTTACTCGGTGTGTCTTGTGTTCTTTTTCTTTTTCATTTAAAACATTTCTATTTCATTTTTCAGCTGAAAACAGTTTCAACAAACGTGAAAATGCCACCTTCACTAGTGAGAATGAAAGTGAGACCATTTAATCGAAAATAGAAACACACAAACGCTCGGATTTCCTTACTCCTGGAAGATTAAAGTGGGATTTGATGGTGTTACTGGTGGAATACCCCCGAAAGCTTGCGAAATACATCGAACTAAAAGCGAAGCAAAGGGCGCTTTACTGTGAAATAACCTCGTCGAACGAGCAAAAAGAAGTATAAATTGCTGTGCTACACTATTTCCTATTTGAAGTGCCGTAGTGTGTAAGTGTGGCCGTATATTCGTCGTTCCTGTTTCAAAGGCCGTGTGAGTGAACGAAAAAAAAAAAACGGTGTTCCACCAAATTTCCCACAGGAAGTCATTTCCAGTGTCCTTCAGCTTCCCGAAAACTCCCTCGCACCGTTGGCAGTTTCCCCCCTCTCCCAGGGATGCCATGAATCGATGGGCGAGAAAATGGGAAAAGTTCTAGCGGCCATCCCGGCGCTCAACGGCAGCATATCGACGATAAATTTCAGCATTAAGCTGCTCATCTACTGTCTGATGGTGCTGAATGTGAAAACTTTCGGCCTGAAGTGCGTCTGCAATCCGGACGAGTGCGACATCATACGGCCGGAGGACTGCCCGGGCAAGGGCTACATCGTGTGGGATCCGTGCAAGTGAGTATGGCCCCAAGGTGGAAACTGTCCTGTGTGTGTTTTTTCTCTTCCTTTTTTTCATTTGCACAACGCCCTCTCAATAATGCCTTTTTTTCTTTTTTTTTTGGGTACGGAAGTGTCGTGCGCCCAAGGGGGCTAGGGGTTCGCGTTCGTTTGATGGGTTCATCATTGGGTAATCATGGTTGACGGTAGGAGACGTGTGGAAGATACAGAAGTACCGGCCAAAATTGATCCTTTTTTCCAGAAATGATAACAGTGGCGTGCCGGGCACTGCTTTTGGCAGCCAATTGCCGGGGAGTAGTGTTAAATTGGGGCATTTGTGCGTGCATGAGGGTGGATCGCACTCTTACAAAAGTTGAAGAAAACTGTCGACGGGGGAAGGCCACCCCACCCCTTAGTACCATTAACATGAGATTTAGATTAGTTCCACCGAACTGGTTTATTTTCATCTATTTGAACTTTATCGCTTGTTCAGCTTTCGGAGGGTCCGGAACTGACCGCTCCAGCTTCAACGGGCAAACTTCCGGGCGACTGCTGACCGGTTACCCATTTTTGCACTGCTGCTAAGTAGGAACCACATCCGGCCGTTAAATGGGACGCTTTAAAGCATCAATTTATGATAGTAATGGCTTTGGGGTGCAACAAGTTTTTCACCGGGATCATCATCCTACCGCTCTTTACGTAAAAGGATACTAAATGGCGTAAAATGGTTGTGCATAAATTTATTCCCAACACGTACGAAAGGATTTTGATGAGACAGATAAGATAACCCTCTTCTTTTTTTCCAAAAAAAAAAGACAACATGTGTCTGAAGGTTATCGGTAGTAATTAGTCTAAGCTGATCTAAAATTGAACCGGACATTGGCACATTATTTATGATTTTCTTTCCTAGAAAGAGCGTCCCTTTTCGTTGACCTTAAAAACTTGACCACGCAGGCCTGTGCCAGAGTTTCGTACGCATTTAAAACAGATGACAACCTTTAATGTCGATCATCTGCCGGAGGGGGATGCTTGCGTGCGGATCGAAAAGATCAAGCAAAAGTTTTCGCACCGAAGTTAAACTGCTTCGGGCGGTTAACACTGTGTCGAATCCAGGCAGTTGATGTGGGTGAAGCTAATGTCATCAACAACATAACAGCGCATTGCAGCACGAGCCCGAACCAGTGTGAAAGTTTTGCAAAATGAAGCTTATTCCTTTTTTTTTTAAAGTTCGAGCCCTCCCCGTCTTGGTTCGATTCTGCTCGAAAAATTTCATTGCTTGATCCAAAAGTCCTTGAAAGAAGTTAGGCTTGGTAAAACCGAAATTTGCATACGAGGAACGACCCCACCCGGCCCGATGTTACACGAGCTCTTTGCTGGTCACGATCCCGTGCTCGAGATTGTGGTATGACATGTTGCAAAACATTTATTTATCGTTGCGGTAGATTGTTGGGCAAAGTTAACACACGCGTTAGCAAAGTTGGCCAGTTCGGAGAACTCACAAACTTAGCAAACGTTAGGAAAGAGACGTTTAGTTTATGCTGTGTGGTTCAAACACAAATTGCAGGTCATAATTCATATTTTTGTGAAATTTTGAGATCTTTTCGTTTTGACTTCGAATTTATTGTAGCATATCTTTCGTTTGAGCAAATCCCTCGCAAAAAGGTTTTATTTGAGTAAATCTTTTCCATTGATGCCTAGGTGTATTGGAGTAAACCCAGAACCAACCAACACAATCACTTCTTAGCAAACAAAGCAACATCACTAAAAATTCCCAAAGAAAAGGAATATTTGTTTTTCGCTTTTCATAAACCACAGAGCACAGCATCTCCCCCAGGAACATTAGTTGGAAGTCGTCAACTTTTCTTCAATATCCTTGTTGAAAAGCGTCCTCATGGTCCTGTCGTTAATTTTCAATGTCAAGTGGATCTCCATTAAGAAGACAAAAGTCGTGCGACGTCGGAAGGAAATTTTTCATCAGCACCTTCTTGCTGACAGATGCGGCCATTCACTGACACTGTCGTATCGCATCTTGTTCAGGTACTGCTTCGCCCTCGGTCGTACTAGTATCCGGGACTTCATTTTTAGCTTCTGTTGCACTTTACGGTCACGTCTACCTTCGAGCGACCGGAATTAAGCTCCTTTTCAACGCTTGGGTCTTTCTCGGAACAACTTCCTTCTACAGAATTTTCTTGTTTCTGAGATGAAGCTCCAGAAGAATAAGATGGGTGCTACAAATTCCAATGCAGTATTTATAATAAATTTTACATAAAAAATAAGCTTTAAATGGAACATTAGAACGACCACTTTTTATTTTCTTTCTTTTGATTTAGAAGAATTTAACATTCCACTAACATTTATGATAAATATACTGCTAGTGTTTCTTTTCCTCAAAGTTAGTCATTAAATCTCATCGCCGTTATCGTAGATGTAATTACATTTCTTATGAACCAAGCCTAACTATACCTTACAAACGCTCACACACGCACACCACTAACCATCGGAATGGAAGTCACAATAGTAACGCCCGCAAGCTTCTCATAAATGTCGTTTGCAATGGTGCTTGCCTTATGTATATTGACGTGAACTACACGCCATAAATTAGCCGCTTTATCGCTACGCCCATGCCTCCCTCCCAACCATGGGGCCACCAATTCGAAAACGAAGCAAATCGTAAAACCATGCTTTAGCTTCAAATTTATATCTTCCAAATAGTGCAATTAACACCGCCGCACCATCGTTGACCACCGATTCCGCACGGTTCGACGCGGAACCACGGTGAACTTTCAATCCGCAGGTGGGAATGCTGGATTTTCCACTCCCCAGCGTTCCCTGCGTTCACCCGGTGTTGAGTAGTGTACGAGTAACGCTCACCTTGAACGCTAATTTATGGTCACTTCGTGCGAAGCGCCCATTTCGGAAATCAGTTCGTATGTGAGGCTTTTTTTGTGTGAGTGTGTACAAGAGAACGACGGAGAGTGAGAGCTATAGAATAGAACCGGGTGAATAACACGCGACCATTTTCCCGTCCTTAGTTTGAGTGAAGTTTTGATTTGGGTTCCGTGTGGAGTACATTGTGCCTTAAAATTGGCTGTAGATCAATTGGTCATTACCCCCTTAAGTACCTTCGTACGCTAATTACCTCTTTTTGTAAAAAAAATAATTTAAAAATGGAAAAAAATATTTAAGGTATAGCAAAGGATTAACAACTGGAAAATAAGTAAAAGGACAATAAAATTAGTTTACCAATTTCATTTTACATTCCCAAAACAAAAGCAAATAAAACTCACGGCGTTTGCATCCTTTCTCATAACTTTCGTTTTGATGGCCATAATAATTGATGAACCACTGTTCTAATCGATTTCTTCTTTATCTTAGTGAATATCTTAAGTATCAATTCTTGTATAGCTTGATTTGATTTCTTTCGGAAACAAGTCGGTAGAATTGGTTGGTTTTATTACCAATTAAAAATAAAAATAAATTAAATAAATTAAAAATAAGCTTACTCATGGTCAAAAGCTGTATGTTTCATAAAAAAATTTAAAATTAAATTAAATTATAGACTCAATATTAAATTATTGAGGAAGGGTAACTAAAAAAAGAGAAAAAAACCAAACCGAAATTAGCGTCTATGACCTTTCTTTTTAGACAATTTTGTCACCTAAAACCAAAGTTATGAGAAAGAATGCAACTTCCACTTAGGTTGACTAATTCAACGTTTTTTCCCCTAAGTGTTATTTTTTCTTCACACCATCAAACACCTTCTTTTGTTGCACCTTGAAAAACGGGGTGTTGTAAAAACTTTCTTTCCACTCTAAATCCACTGCCCAAAACCCGGCGGAGTTACACATGGTTGTGTTAATATTATTTTGCTTACTCGAGAAAAAAAAAAGTTGTTTCAGGCGAAAAGGTACGCTCGGAACGAAATCTCTTGACGGCAAATTCCCGTGATTCGCTCGTATTTGCATGCTACTGAACGTATCTGAATGAAACCGTCGCTGTGTGAGTGTGTGTGTGGCTGAGAAACCCTTTTTCTCACCTAGAAAGAAAGAAAAGTTATTTCGTTCAGTTTCATTTGCTCTCCAGCTAAAAATGGTGGACAAATGTGCTTGCTTCGTATTCGTTTTGGTTAGCTCTGTTTTAGTTTTGATTCTCCAGTGTGTGTATACTGCAAATCCTTGCTCTTTTTGACACCTTGATCGAGATCGCCCTTTTACGATCGTTGCTACACACATTGCTGCCGGACGACGTGTGTGGTTCTTGTTGTACATTTTTTTCGTCCTGCAGAGGTTGATTGTGCTTGCTTCCTTTCCCAGCTCAAGCACCCGTTTCACACTTTGTACGGTGCTTTGCTTCGTTATGCTTGTTCATTTTTCACCGCCACACACCGTGCCGGATAGTCGCATGGGACGACTATTGCTCTCCCTGCCAAGCACCTCGATTTTGCTCGATCTCACTCAGTGGGTGTCAATATAATGCTGAGCGAAGGATGCCCCGTTTGCCAGCGGGCATAGCAAATAAAAGCAAAGGCAGAAGGCACGGACGGCAAGAGGGAAAAATCACGACAAGCGATGAATATTCAACGGAACGTAACCCACCATCCGAAAGTTGGTCGAAAGCAGCCCAGAGCGATCGGGATGAACTATGAATTTCTTAGTTTGCTATGTACCCAGCCCGAAAACCCCTCGGTAGGGGTTTGAATAAAAAAAATGTACCACCCACTGAGGCTTAGCACAACGGTACAAGAAAAAGGAGGTGCTGATTATTTGCTGATAAACCACTCACCCTACTAGAAAGGAAAAAAAAAAGGAACACAAACAGTCACTGTGACTGCGGGAAGGGTTTTTGGAAAAGCTGCGGTGTTAGTTGGTAGCAGCAGTCACAGAACTTTGCAGTCTTTACTGCATGAGTCCACCCGCTTGACCAGTTGGGTGGTAGTGTGTGACGCAAGGATTATCGTCAGTAGAACTTTTGGGTGTAATTCTTTTCTCCCTTTTTTTTGTTTTATTCCTTGTCGTTATTCCTAGTATTCATGGGCTGGTAGTAAAAGAACAATGCAAAAAGGGGGAAAGTTTTGTAGTGTCGGTGGGTAAGGATTGGGCAGGATCTTAATGGACATGGGTAGGTTCAAAAAGTTCAGAGGTCGTGCTTGTTTGAGGATTGAGATAGGGCGAACCCTCTACAGCTGGTAATTGTTAGCCATTTGTCTAGCATTGCAATTCGGTACGGTTGCGAGAGAACATGGGCATGTGTACGGTACGGGTAGTGTTAAATATAGTTGACTGTTTTGAATGATAACCTTCTTTCAATTGTACTAACGACCATAGAGAGACACATTCGCTGCCATAGGTGCTTATTTAATGGTCGTAATCGTGTCAGTGCCGTTTACTGATTATAGGTCACATTGTGCAGAACGTTCGTTAGAAATGACGTTTAAAATTAAAAGCAAAAATCGAGTAACTTCCCGTTAGCGATAATCATTCCGGTAAGGAACCCAATTAACGATGGAGACGCCTGGTGATTATGGGATGTACAGGGTAATAGTTTCCCACTCATTTCATCGGTTAATCGAAGGCTCTAGTTGTACAGCGGAACTATATTCAAACGATGTCACACAGGCACACAAACATGTGTGTGGTTTCGGGGCAAGCACTTTTCTGCCAAACCAAAATCGATGCTCGTAAAACCCAATGGCAAAAAGTCACGAACAGTGATTGCCGCGTGTACCTTCGGGGGAAGGGGCAATGCAAAATGATTGCTACAGTTATTTCTCGGCTTTCCCTGTGTGTGTGTGTGGCTCAGCTCGAGGGCAGTAGTGGTGCTAAGTGAAATACGAAGAAAAAAAAAACACACAACAACCAAACACTACAGCTCGTTTTGGAATGATGGAAATTGTTAAATTTTATATCCCAACGAGCACAATCAACGGCACACTCGACATGTACAACGGTGGTCCTGTTGTTACCCGGCAGCAATACGTTCGGTGAATTATTGTACAACTGTTTCCTGGCTAGCAGCATGTTTCCACTCTGCTCATTTTTTTTTTATTGTTAAACTTTAGTGTTTTTTTTTCTGTTCGCCCACTCCCCTTGCTTGATGCCAATTTTTCCCACTGATTTATGCTACTCGGTTTATCGCAATACAGGTGCTGCAAGGTGTGTGCCCGTACGCTCGGTGAGGCTTGCGGTGGACCGGGCGGATTTTCCGGGACGTGTGAACCACCACTTAGCTGCGTATCCAAGCCACCGGTCGGTGGTTCCGGCGTGTGTATGGGTAAGTAGAGCGTGCGGTTATTACGCACCAAGTTTTCAAATGGCCATTATCGAGAAGGTGTACCCGGATCGTAAATGGTTATTGTGTTGTTGTTTTTTTTTCAATTCTATTGGGGGAAGTAAAATCATAATCACCTTAGAAAAGGGGGAAACCCCTCAACGGAAGGAGGGAATCAATTTGTCAACCGTCGGTCAGCGGAGGTCAACATCATAAATTGATCCACGTACGCGTGAAAGTGCGTTATAG
>AXCM01009363.1:0-10583 GCA_000473375.1 Anopheles culicifacies | reverse complement strand
GCCAAGACCGCTCGAGGTCGTAGAGCCATAGATAAAGAAGAAGAATTTTGTTATTTGTTTTTATGTTTTACGTTGAAGTGTTATAGTTGCTTGAAAACCTTCACATTTTGCCTGCCTTACTAAAGCGAATTATAAATGCATAAGAACGTCTTCCGAGTTACATTCCCGTAAGGTACGGTATAGTATTAAAATTTTACAAAAAGCTCCAAACACTTGAGTACATTAGAATGATAATTCTAATGAACGTCTGATCAAAACGATTTCAAGCGAATTCTCGAAGAGCATAAAGCATCTGTGTGACCTTCGTTGCATACACTTTCATTCAGAGATCTGCCAGCGCAATCGGACCTCGACCACTTGTGTGCGCTAACGCATTATGAACAATTTTTCACATTTAACCCGATCGTTGTTTCCTTTCATTATTCGATCTGCATTGAATTTGAACCCTTTTTTTATTCATTGCGGCCAATGGTTGTGTGGTTGTGTCTCATGCAGTGTTGCCCCTTTTTGAATCATATTTTCGCTTTACATGTCCGCGAATGAGAAGCACGCCCTCTCGTCGCTCTGTATGCTTGATGAATGAAGAATGTGTGCCGTAAACAGACGCCAACGCGCGCGCGTCGAACGTTGCCTACGACCCCGAATTTAGCTGGGTTTGTTTTGGATCATTTGGATCACTTTTCTACGATTCAGATTTAGTTTTTTTAAGCTCACCCTTTCGCCTTCAATGCCTCTCTTCGAACGTACTTGGTGTTTGGTGCTGTGGACGACATTGAACTTAATTGCAAACAGTTTTGGACAATAGTTTGGGGGTTTTGAAATGTTGCAACAAAAAATGGAGCAGGAGGTCGTCGTTGTAATCGATCATTACATTGAATGGAGAGGCTGTTTTTCCGACATCCGGTCGAAATGGATGTGGTTTTAAATTTCCCATTTCTGTCGATTGGAGATGTTCGTCTTCCGTCATGGCTACTGGACTTATGGAAGCCACCGATTCCTACCTGCGACTCTTAGCTACTTAATTGCAGTAATTGAAGATATGTTGTGACCAAAACATAGTGGACCGTTTAAAATAGAAAAAAAAAACGTGTCCTTGACATTGAATACTAATATTTTCCAAATTTCACTCTCGTTACAGCAGTAATTGCAAATCGAGGGCCAAACAACAGAACTTAGAACGCAAGCCACTTTACATCGGTCCGAGTTTAGTACAAACGCTGCCACCGTGGAGCAGAAACACGGCCAAACGATTACCAGCGGCAAAAAGATGGCCAGTACGGGTGACATTTGGTTGCAGTGGTTTTCCTGCTGCTTCCATCAACCTCAAAGCCCCCGGCGCCGAAGACACCACCAACGGTTGCGTATCGATCGGTCGATGATTGGCAATCCAACCAACTTTGTTCACACCGGTAAGGCCAGTCTGCCAGTGGTGTTTGCTTTTCCTGAATCGTTCAATCGTTCATAATCATGTTTCTCCCTATTTACAGGTCACATTGGCTCGAATGATGTTGAGCTAACCACGAACCACCTGTCCGCCTTACAGAATCAGATGCAAAGTAAAGGTGGATATGAGATGAATTCGCTTAGGTTACAGGTAGGTAGCAAAAGCTTGCTATTGATTGCAGACTGAATAATGCATCAAACTCTTTTTTTTGGCGTTTCGTTTTTCAGACTTGCTGATATTGGGGAACCTAACGAGTATATACCAGTACAAGTCATGGTCAAGCACATGGTACAGTGGTGGATCAACTAATGCTGCCGCAGAGTCTACAGATTTAGTTTTGTAAAGATGGAAGCGTGGAAGTACCAAATTAGCAGAATTACAATTTGTAGTACGTAGTACGCGAGTCATCACATTCGGTAGCATTTCAGGCGGTACAGACACAATGAGATGAAAGCTCACACGTACGATTGAAAAAACAACTAGCAAGTGCTTCAACAGATCCACTATCCAGTCTGCTGCTGGTGCAAAGGGCGTCAAGCAATCCCTTTGGCTCGTTTATGTATATTTGTAAATAGTTTCTACACTGATATTACCTAACGCGTTTGCCTTTACCAACTATCCCATTAAACTAGAAGGCGGCAGCATAGAACTCTCAACGCGTTTATTATTGCTAGCTGCTGTAACACACCATCAAGAAGAAAAACAGAAACGATTTCTCTTCGATTTTCAAAATTAAAACAGTTACTCCTTGCGCGATTTGCGTCGTATGTAGGGTTGCTAGTTTTTAAGTTAATATGAGAAGGTGACGCAAAGTGTTCTGATTTGAAACTATTAAGATGTATCGTTTTTTTTTTTTATTTCTTTAAACAATGAGATGTGTGTTTAAAGTGTAGTTTTATAGGTCTCTTCTCAACAGGACGCAAGGGCGATAGTTTAAGAATACGGTTAATGTGCTAACAGAGTAACAAGAAAATAAAGAACCGATTTTCAAATATTTTTTGTATGTTTTTTATCAAAAGTTTTAAAGTACAAATGATATCGGTTGCAGGAAATATCCAACTTACTTACTGATCTAGTGCCTATTGGCCTTCTTCAGGTGTTCTTTAAACCTTCACACAATCATCACATTTGACCTGCCAACACTTTTTTTCACCCCGGTTCCGGAAGGTCCTTGTGGAGGTTCCAAAAAGATTATGGCTTGCCGCCTGCAGCGTCTAAAATATGAATTTCCTGATTGTCAGTACCACATTTTACCCCAGGCAGGTGGCCTTTTGCGACATAAAGATGCTATGTAAATCACTCCTGCATATCTTGTGCATTGTCAGGCATTCCACCGTATTATCGAATCGCCTTCCCCCTTCCGTTAGCTATCTCCCTGAAGCTGGATTATCTTATCCGTGATAATCACCGAACTTTCTACTGCTGAATATAACATAAAAGTGTATCAATAACATGCAAACGATGCCATTGCAAAAAAAAATACATGCCAAATTGCAAAATACCAACCAACGGTCAATTCAAACACTGCTGAAAATGACAGCTGTCAAACAAGCACCGAATGTTTATGAACAATTTTCTCGTTTCGGCGCTCTCATTTGCTGCTTGCACTTTCTCCGGCCATTAGCGAAAAGTGTGCGCATTTTAGAATTATCCGCCAAATACGTCTGTGAACATTGTACATCAAAGCGCTAGTTTGCAAAGCAAGCAGGTAAGGCACTACGAAATCATTACCGAGTACGGTGAAATGATGGAATAACACTAGGATGCGATCTGCACCGATTGCTAACACAAGCTTCTTTTTGGCGCAAATTCCATTGCAGTAGTTTAGATCGTTTTTAGTTCCGGCTTGGTGGCCACAAATCGTTAGGCAGCATGTCACAAATCGCAGATCTGAAAGGCTACGTCAGCTACGCCCTCGATTGCACCCGGTTCCGTATGGTGCGGGACGAAGCGGATGTTGAAAACGAGGAGCTGGTCTTCGCACCGGAGATGGCGCATCAAATATTCGGCGAATCGGAGAGTATTTTTGGCTATCGAGACCTTAAGATCGAAATCATGGCTTCGGCGGGACCGTTGGATCTGTACTTCGATATCAGCTACACGAAGAAGGTAGAGGAGCTGCAAACGGAGGGCTTGAAGGCGGACGATGTGGAGAAGTCACTAGCGGAAATGGTGGAGAACGGTAGCTATTACACCAATCTGGATGAGTTCAAGCGCATCCACGCGTCCAAAACGGCCGAATTTCGACCGCAAGGTACAAAGGTGGACGAGTTTACCTATCCGTTGAACGGGCAGGGTACAGGAACGCGCACATTCGAGGTGTACGTGGCGTCGGCGGAAAATGCCGAATATATGAAATTCCACACGCGTCTGGAGATGTTTTCGTTCTGGTATATTGACGGGTTTAGCCGGGTCGAGATTGATCCACTCTGGTTGT
The DNA here is from genome assembly GCA_000473375.1 of Anopheles culicifacies. Taxonomy (NCBI): domain Eukaryota; kingdom Metazoa; phylum Arthropoda; class Insecta; order Diptera; family Culicidae; genus Anopheles; species Anopheles culicifacies. Next base: position 6,702 of record AXCM01009363.1, on the reverse strand, counting down.
TTTTCACCGTGTACGAACGTTACGAAGCGGACAACAACAATGAATCCGCGTCAAATGACTCCGCGAACGTACGATATGCGACCGTTGGGTACGTGAGCGTGTATCAGTACTACTCCTACCCGAAGAATGTGCGACCACGGGTTAGCCAGATTTTGATACTGCCACCATTCCAGAAGCTGGGTATTGCTACGCGATTGATCAAGCATGTATGTGCGCCACCGCAGTGTGAATCATTTCAAACTCCACAGCCCTTTATCCGCTTTGCTCTCTTTCCAGACAACTTATGAGTATTTTCGGAAGATGGAAAACGTTACGGACATCACCTACGAGGAGCCGATCGAAGCGATCCAGCACATACGTTCGGTGATAGACGCAAAGCGCTGCAAGGAATTGTCCGCCTTTGCGCCAGACAAGCTGCTAGCCGGATTCTCGAAGGACATGTTGCATCAGGCGCGCGAAACTTACCTCATCAATCCGAAACAGTGCCGGGTGGTGTACGAGATCCTGCGGCTTGGCGTTACCGATACGGATAACGTGGAACAGTACCGTGCGTACCGGATCGAGGTAAAGAAGCGGCTGAACATGAACTACAGCCGCCATCGGCGGGATCTGGCCCGGGCCAAGAAGCGCGGTATGGATGTGACGGTGGCGATGTGCGGACTTCCAAACGTATCCGAGCGGATCGAATCACTGAACGCGGAGTACAAGGAGGTGGAAAACATCTACGGACAGGTTTTACAGAAGCTGTTGGCCGAGGGATAAGCCATATGGCTTGCTTGTTCTTTTTTCTCTATTCACGTGCTGGTATTTTTTTATATTTGCTTATGATTGTGTCTTTCGTCCTTTTTTGGTTTTTAAGTATAACTGAAACCCCATGTGCTACAGCGCTACGAAACATCCTTTGTGCGATATAATTTTCAATAAAAACATCCTTGTTTTTTTTAAATGGTGTGCAAATGGCTAATGTGTACGCATGGTTGTCAGCCATCGTTCATTCATTACATTTAAAACATTTATTAACAGCAATCATCTCAAACTGGTCAAACGAGAATGTGTTCCTAAGCACTTAACACTTAATAAACCACGTACATGCAATAAAAGGTTAAAAAATACGGCGACCGGTGCTTCTTTAATGGAACATTTTGGCAAAGGCTTTCCGCTGCTGATTCGTATACTCCTGCAGATTTTTTCGCGTGCGTTCGTACTCGTTCTGAATCAACCGATCGTCCGGTATTCGTTTCAGCGCCTTCCGCAAATCTTCCATCGCTTGTTCGTAGTTTTGCAGCTCGTTATTAGCCATTCCGCGCCGGTACAGCGCCTTCGTGTTGTCCGGATCGATGGAAAGGGCGGTATCGCACGCGTACACTACGTTAGCATATTCTCCTAGCCGCAGCTGTACGACGGCTTGGTTGAGACAGTTAAGTAATTGAAATTCGGTCAGCAGAGCACTGTGTCTTTCCTTGCGCGTTGATAGCTTGTTCAGCTGGTTGATAAAGAAGTTGTAGTATCGTTGCGCCTTCTTGTACCGTCGGTTTGCCTGGACGAATTGATCCGCCTTGAAGTATCGGTTCCCAACGCTCCGGATTGCGTTGAGGAGCTGAAGCATTTCATCAACCTGGAGGTGTGATTTGCGGAAGTGAATGAAACTGTTAACTATTAAGTGAGCGTTCCAGGAGAAATGGTACTGATGCTGTCCGCATACCGTAAACTCATCGTAGAATCTGTTCCAATCGTCCGGGAATGGAGGCAAAGGGTCAAACTCATCGTCATCGTCGTTTATTCTCCAATCGTCACCGGGTGCTATCTGGCCACAGTTTTCTACGATGATCGGCACCATGGGGTGACCGTCATCGGTAGAGTGTCGTTCCATTTCGCCGATAATACTGCCGCCCCGTATCACATACCCAACCACCACGTTCGTCCCGTTCAGGTGGGGACACTCGCCGGAGGTTATGAAGAACTGGGAATTGTTGGTATGTGGTTTACCCAAATTTGCCATCGATACTGCACCATCCTCGTGCTGTAAAATGAAGCAATTTAATACATTCCACACCCCACTTTCACAGATTGTCTTACCAGAAGAGTGAAATTTTCATCCTCAAACGTTTCCCCATAAATGCTTTCGCAGCCAGTTCCGTTAAAGTTAACGATATCTCCACCCTGTGACATGAACAATGATTTCACGCGATGAAACGGAGTGCCCTTGTAGTGAAGGCGTGTTCCGGTGATCGGTGCGACGCCCTTCTCGCCCGTGCACAAAGCTCTAAAATTTTCTGCTGTTTTCGGTACAACATCTGCCCGCAGCTCAATCACAATCCGGCCCACTGGAAGATATGGTTGACGAGGTTAGTCGATGCAAAGTAAGGGAAAAGATCGGAAACACTAGCGTTCGTACCACTCTCTTGTCCAACTTTAACATCCAGATAGACCAATGGATTTCTAGGATCGTGTACGGAGCGCTGCACCTTGATCCCTTCAGTTGTGGTCCCCATTGAGACGATATTTGCAATGGAAAGCTCCGATCACGTTTATTTAGGACGTTACAAACGCGAAGTAGAGCAGGCTGGTTTGATAAGACATTGTTTTGTTTACATTTTTCCCAAGTGAGAAAACATATTTCACTTTCTCACTAGTGAACCGAAGCAATGTCTCACCGCACGTCCGTTGTTCGTTGGATGCTTGGCCCTTTTGTTGCTTTTAATTTCATTCTATTTTTTTCGTTATATTATGCTCACAGGGCAAAGCAAAAATTGTGTTACATGTGATCGAAACATACCGGCAAAAGTTCATATTCATATCTCATATCTCATATCTCGATTCTGCCAGCACTGTTTGCTCGCAGTGAACTATCGCGTGAGAAGACAACATTTTGTAACTTGGGAAACGTGTCCGTTTGACAGTTCAGCATTCACACGTCCGCAGCCTGCTTGAGATAGTAAAAAACCCGCACAATCAAGAAGCAATTTCGCAGGAAGTGGTGGTTAGTGATGAAATTTACAACAGGAAAATGATCCTTTCACTTATCGGACATGTCCGATGTTGTGCACGAAACGCTAACTTGATCCATATGGTGTGGTAATACGCAATTCCCAAAAAGGTGCAGTGGGTATACGTTGTCGTGTGAATTTCTATAAGTCACATCGTCTCAAAGCAGCCAGCTGCGGGGTTGCTCAGTTCATACGGTGGAATAAAAAAAAAATAGCCGCCATAAGCAAGCAGTGCACTTGGTAAACCCCGGAGGCGCAACAGGGTTGAACTCGGTGAGCAGCTTGGCTGTAGCTTTAGCTTTCCGGCTGCACCTAGGACGCGTATCACCCAGGTTCGCGAATGGAATTCGCCGAACTCATACTGACGCCCAAGCTGGATGGCGTGCTGCTGTACGATCAGTTAAGCGATCGGCCTATCGATGGAACGCTTTGCATAACAGGCCATCATTTGATCCTGAGCACGCGAAAGGAAGGCGCCCAGGAGCTATGGGTAAGTAGGGGTGCATTAGTTGAAAGTACTGTTTCATTATGTGGCCATTCGTGACATGAGCAGTGAGAAGCGTTATCAACCATATGGTAAACCATATGGGTGAATGATTTCCGGTCCATCACGGATGACGTATCTGAATTCGGGTTCGTTTCATTGTTCACCTACATGCTTTTGTACATGAGAAGGCCGGAACATCCACTCTTTCTGGAAACGAGATTTGCCTCGTAGGCAATCTCTAATTTCTTTAAAATGTGAGCCACTATCTCTCTCACCATCCGGAAGGTCACATTCTGTGTCGGTTCCTGTAAACCCAGCTTCTAAGAACCTACATTGTTCGTTCTGTGCCTTGTTGAAAAAAGAAACTTTTCCATCACTATCGAATATTTAGTTCGCATTTTAATGCGTTGCATCGCTTTTGCTAGAGTGTTTTGTAAAAAAACGTAATTAAATTTATAGACATCCGCTACTGTTCTATCCATTGCGGTACATAATTTAATTATGGCGTCGCCCTGTAAAATGGCCGCTAAAGCAGTGCCTGCCATGAGCCAAACAATTTAACATTCCCTATCAGTACATGCATATCTTTCTGCTTTCATAGGAATATATGGAAGTGATTTTCTAGTCGACCTTGATGTTTTTGAGCGTCTGCCTTTTCATCATTGCAAATAGCTACTCTAACGAGGATGATCGCTTCTTCTCCCAGTGCTAAAAATGCAATGGCGTCGCATTATTAGGGTTAACCTCTTTTCTAATCGAAACATAACCTACACTGCAATGCACTTACAGTTTTTACTCAATTTTATCCTTTCAGCTGCTTCATCAAAACATCGACCTAGTCGAACGGAAGCCTAATATCGTTAACAACATCCTCGAGGGCGGTACCATCATACTGAAGTGTAAAGATTTACGCATCATCGCACTGAAGATTGCATCCCCACAGGAATACTTTAACATTTCCAACTCGATCGAGCAACTGTCCAATCTGGAGGAGACACGGATGCTTTACCCGTTCTTCTACATCCCGATGTACAATATACTCGAAGATGGTTACTCATTATATCGGCCTGAGCAGGAATTTAGCAAACTACTGGCCAACGGAGACGAATGGCGATTGACGATGGTAAACAGCTCGTACCAGGTCTGCCCAACGTACGGCGCTAAGCTCGTGGTCGCTCGTACCATTACCGATGAACAGATCATCCAGTCGGCGGCCTTTCGTGATGGTGGCAGATTTCCGGTGCTTTCCTATCGGCATGCGAATGGTGCGGCCATGCTACGAAGTGCTCAACCGCTGGCTGCACCCGGCGTAACGAAGCGTTGCCGGGCGGACGAAGCAATCCTGAATGCGGTGCTGGGCCGTAGCAAGAAGGGCTTCATATTTGACACGTGGGCAAAGGGTAAGAGCAGCACGACGGAAACCGATCAGCATTACTCGCAGTGGAAGAAGGTGACGCGCCCGATCGGTCAGTTCAGTTCCGTATCGGCGTTGTTAGATAGTTTTATCAAATTGATGGAAGCCTGCAATGATGTGCAGTGCAGCACGGACAAGTGGTTATCGCGGCTGGAAATGTCCGGCTGGTTGGGGTTTGTGCTGAATGCGCTGAATGCGGCCTGCGTGGTGGCACAGTGCCTCGACCAGGAGGGTAGCCCGGTACTGGTGCACGGTGGAAAAGGGCTCGATACAACGCTCGTTGTAACGTCGTTGGTGCAAATCATACTTAATCCTGACAGTCGTACTATCCGAGGGTAAGGTATTCGAATGTTTCTTCATTGGATCCAAGCACAGTTGCCTTCATACAATTCCTTTTCACACGACAGGCTTCAAGCGCTCATCGATCGAGAATGGCTGCAGGGCGGTTATCCGTTTTCCACCCGTCACAAACATTCCTGCTACACACCGACGAATCAGCGACGGAAAAGTTCTAGCGCAACGTTTCTGCTGTTTCTCGATTGTGTGTATCAGCTGTATGCGCAGTTTCCCTGCAGCTTCGAATACGACCATCGGTTGCTGGTAACAATGTTCGAGCACAGCTACTTCAGCCAGTACGGTACATTTTTGGGTGATTGTGAACGGGATCGGGTACAGCTGAAGGTTACCACCCGTACGACCAGCCTGTGGTCGCATCTGAACCGGCCGGAAGTTGTTAAGTCCCTGCTAAACCCGCTGTACGAACCGAACCCCGCCGTCATATGGCCATCGGTGGCACCAATCAGTATTGTGCTGTGGTCGGAGCTGTATACACGCTGGTCGATTGATCAGTCCCAGCTGAAGATAAACTTTGGCCACATTCAAGCGTTGGTCAGTCGGGAAAAGGATTTACGCAGCAGGGTGGTGAAATTACGCCGCCAGCTTGCGGAACTGCAGCGGGAATATCAGATAGTGCGAAGTGAAAAGAACGGCAACAACAGTGATGAGCTGCACCGTCATGCAGTAATGGACGACCCGGGGGACGATGGCGACGAGGAAAGTGTATCGTCCGATGCACTAGGTTCTAGTAAGTAGAGAGATAAAAAACAGGGCCTTACACGATACAAGGAGGTTATACAGATAATGGTGAATGTTAGTTGGAGTGTAGCAGGTTCACAAGTACGTTACTTTCAACACTGGTCACTATGCTAGTCTCTCTTGTTCCGTTGTGGCAAAGAACGTACGTCGTTAGTGTGACTATGACAAAGATATTATTATGCACATGTCCATTGGATTGCTTTCGATCTCCCATGTAATTTTCTTCTCTTTCGTATCATTTACATCGTTTTGCAATTGCTTTTTCATGTTTCAATTTAAAATTCCATTTACATTCCAACGGATGTTCGGATATATATTTTTTTGTACTGCATCCGTTTTTATCAATTGACGATAAATTAGGATCGCGTCTGTAAATTAAGCTATTTGATTTTTTTCCGTTTCTGGTGGTATGTTTCGTAGTCTTGATTATGAATTGAGGTTTCGGGTGTATTTGTATCTTTACCACCTCATCACTAAACTCGTTCTAAATGTGTTTATTTATTTTATTTGTTTTCAAAATAACGGCCAGAGGTCGTATCGTTTACAATTAGAAATTCAAACCTAAACTAAACACTTCCGGGAATTCCGTGGCCGTGGCCTTTAGGGCAACGTTGGGGATACCATTTGGACCGGGTGCTTTACCATCCTTCTGTGGTTTACCATCCTTCGGCGGGTTATCATATTTTTGCGGGTTACCATCCTTCGGCGGGTTACCATCC
>AXCM01009360.1:0-13376 GCA_000473375.1 Anopheles culicifacies | reverse complement strand
TCTGTATGGAAGTTTGTTGTTGTTGTATGATCAGCTCAACCTATAGCGGCTAGTTCGCAAAGATGACACTAAGGTTTATTACTACAGAACAGCATCCATGGCATGATCGTACGGATGTACTTGGTTTTAATATCCCAATTTATGTGTTTTTTTTTTTACACCTTTTGGTCAAAGTGTTGCTTCACTTAATGTTGGGAAATTTAAATGGCTTTATATTAGTTTGCTTCCTCTCCTTCCTTTTCAAGAAGGTCACCCTCCCCTTGGGGGATGGCCTCCCCGGTTCATTCGCCACTTGTTGCTTACTTTATTATGTTTGTGCACAGCCAAATCCCGAGAAAGTCTCTCCTCTCATTGGTTTGGTTGTTGATCCGCATTGGTTGGTTGTGTTCGCGTAACGTGTTTCCTTGGGTTTTGCGTTACTACACACGTTACCCTTGGTGGTTTGTGACTGTGTGTTGTAAGTTTCGTTCAGTACCTCTTTCAGTATTTGCAGTATAATAATTGATCCGCTGTTAGATTGCAGTTTGTTTGTTATTTTTTTGTCTTATTGAACCCTGTGTTTTGCGTTTTTGGTCGGTCTTTCGCCCAAACGCCATTGTTTGTATGATAGTGTTGACACTTTTGAGGGTTATACTAATGACAGAGAGGCCGACTTTTGAAACCCCTGTATTAAACGGATTACGGATCGAGAAGCACATGATGAAAAGAGTGAAATGAAGGAGTCTTTGTTGAACTATCACCGAAGAAAGTCTAACAAACATATGGTTTATGTTAATGCTCTAACCGTTCAGTTGCATCTGTATGTAGCCTCATTGCCTCATTATTAAAGTTGTCTACAGGATGTGCTTGCACCAGTATCATGTTCATTGTTAATCTTTTTGGTACGTATTCATATGCTTAAGTGCGTTGCACAAATGCGTGAACGCATGTTTTGTTTTACTTTATATTGTGGGAGGGAGAAAAACAGAACAAAATACTTATACTAAGACTTTGCTTATTCTATACGTTCTGTATGTTTTACCCACTTTATCCATTTATATATATGTATCCATTTGAATTCGTCGAAGTAAATAATTGTTTCTTATCGAAGTAGAGATTTTCTTCTCTCTCTCTCTACGCTCTACGCTCAGATTTTACATCGAATGATTTTCTTCACAGTTAAAAGCGAATCACTAATTACTAAGGGTTTTCTTTATCAAATTTAATCTTCCACCGTACGCTTTGTTGCGGTGTAACATGTTTTTTCTTTTCACATATATCTTAGTGTTCGTAGCTTCCGTTTTGTTTTGTTTTTTTCTGTTAGCACCTTGAATTAGTAGCATCGTTCAGTTAAACATTCCTGCATTCTCTTTCTCTCTTTTTGCAGCTTAGAGCACTTATGTCTAGTTTAGTAACCAGTTATCGATATCTCGCTGGGCTCTCACGCACACCATTCGCCTCGTTCATTCGATAACGCTTCACCATTAGAAGATACGGGAAATGCTTTCCTCGTGTAGGGAACTGAACTCCCACACTCCATGTTCTCCTTTCCGTTCGTCACTCACAGGTACTAAATAGGGTTGCTTGCCCGATTCCGTTAATGAAGCGTTTCGGGGAGTTGCTTCCACTCTACACTATCATCACCGTACTTAGGTTCGTTCAACACCTTAATGTAAACCTTACTCCCGGTTGAAGGAGGAGAGGATACTAATTTGTTAGCCAACAAGCCAGCACATCATTGCACGTTAAACCACCGAACGAGGGAGCGTGGTAGTGGTGGTGGATTAAGTACATTGGTGGCACATGAGATTAAGATGTAAAGCGTTAATCCGTTAATGAAAACCACGGTCGGTTTTCGTTGGCAGTCCGGTATGTATTTGTTTTTTTGTTTAGTTTTGTTGTTCGGTGATCACTTCCGCTTGGATTATAGCGATCACATTTTGGGTGGGGATTTGATTAATTCGTCGATACTGGGTTTCTTCTCCGAATGGGTTCAGTACATACGGGAAAACAGTTCCAAGCTCGATCCACGTTTGTGTCGAAGGAGTTGGCTTTTGTACTTTAGAAAATAGGTTTTGCTACACTCGTCGTATACGCAGCAGCATACTGCAGTTTGTCCGCATTCGGCTGTTCTCCAGATCGTTCAGACGATGGAATGAAAGTGAAGATTTGCTTCCGACCGTACGTTATCCCCTGTACTGACCGTTGTTATTGGCACGCGTCATTGCTAAAGCAGTGGAGAGTTACTTGGAGCATCGGTATATTCGTCCATTCGTTCATTCTGCACAACCAAACCCCGGGCGTCCGTATACTGCTGCCCTGGAACAAAGACGAACCGAGCCTCCATCTCTGATAATCTCGCTCGTCGGTCATATGATTGATTTGCTTGACGATGATATGTATCTGATGTAGATTTATTGATCATCGCCCGCAGGATTCGTTCTAGTTTCTTCGCTTGTGTTGAGAGTTCTTTGGCTTCGCGGGTTGAATATCGGCTTCCTCAATATGCAACATTGGGTACATTAGTTTAGTTTGGTTCTCCAGTCTAACGCACACGGTTTTACACCTCAAGGAACATAAATCACATTCATCATGGCTGTATTGGTTAGAATTTGCTCTGTGTTGCTCTCACACTAAAACGCTCACTGAAGCAGCCACCGATTGATCAATACTGTTTCCTTCATTTACAACCAACTCCTAAAACGCTGTCCCTATTGCTGTCCACGCGCACACATTGTGGAACTTTCTGGCAAAGTTTGTTAAATTGGAAAGAATAGATCGTTCGCTTAGCGAAACATTTCTGGGGTAAACATAAGAAGAAAAAAAACAAAACGAGAACGAAACGGAAGGCCAATTAGCAATAGATTTGTCTCTGATAGTATTATTTGCTCTTCTTAGCATAAGTATGAAATATGTCCGTTTACATTTATATTACGTCTGAATATTCCACATTAAAGAATCACCATCTTTTCGACCAGCTAGTGTTAATCTCATCTACTACATACGTAACTTTTGAATTTAACGTCTTTCCAATCGTTCCATTTACTTTCCCCCCTTTTTTTTACCTAAAACATTAAATGCAAACATTTGTCACTAGTAAAAAGATTCCTAATTTCCCTAACACACACACGTTATCTCTCTTTCTCTACAGGTTTGGGTTAACACTGTAAGCTCGCGTAGATTTTGATCCAATTTTTACGCAACCCTCTTCCGTTTGTTTTTTTTTGCGTACACGGCTCTACGCGTGTCTGCGTTTGATTTGAAAAGAGCGTTGCATATTAGCACGCTTGCACGGAACGTGATATTGTTCCAGCTTGGCAAAGGATCGTCCATGTGGCAGTTTTTAAGGCACTGTCTTGTCTTGTTTTTTTTCCATTATGTAATGTTCTAATTTTGTTTGTATGAGTGTGTTTCTTTCTTGCTTTCGGGAATATATATTTACATAATCCCATTTTTGTTCCATTCCCAAACGAACGAATAAATTACGATAGTGTTGGTTTAGCTCTTAATTTAATTTCGATTTTAAATTAAACTCACGACGCTGGTGTGGCGGATTGCACGTATGTTTTTGCTTTCTAATTTTATCAAATATGAACAAAAAATAGGAAACTATACTTAGCTACTTAAAACGATTTTATGAAGGCTTCTGGAAACGTCTTCGTTGCACATTAGTTAAAGTAAAAACTAAATCAGCACACAAATGGCCCACAAATGGCCCTCAAATTGTGATAGAAATGCTCTTTACTTTCCTCCTTTTGCTGGAAGACAGCGCGATCACTATCATCCTCCTCCTGCCTGTGCGATACTTGAACTTGTTTTTAAGATCTTAATTGTAAAACTAAACTGACACTAACTCCGTTGCACTCATTCCTAAAGCAATGGCGCAGTGATAGATCACTTGTAATAATCACATAATTAACCCGTAAAATGTGTACACACCGAACGTGTCGATACCAACTTAGTCTCGTAATAAACTGTGATTCAATGCTCACTCTACTAACTGGGAAGCATACCCCGCCGGAGCTCAGAAACGCAATCGTTGTATAGAAAAGAAAAAACATTATACGAAAATGCTTTTCAAAAGTAAAGTTAACATTACAAAAGTAAATGACATTTCTTCGTCTGAATACATCGCACTAGCTTTTTAAATTATGTTCAAATATATTCCAAGGAAACGAAAGTAGCCAACTAACTATCGCAGTACGTTCAATGCGTTCCTATATTCTTGGCTTTTGATTATCGCTTGACTGGTTTGTAAGTACATATAAGAAGGCGAACATTGTTTCACAGATGCTTGCAGAACTATTACACAAGAGCTAGTGTGTTTGCACACAGGACTGCGGGGGGGGGGACAATACATTCTTCCACCAATGGTACACATTCGGCTAACACATTCTACACTGGAAGATACATTGATATGAAGCTACACATTCAATATAACGGGCATGCACACAGTAATATAGACACATAGAGAGAGAGTGAGAGTGAAATGTTACACCCATCGACGCTACATTCTAAACGATCTTCATTTTGATTATGCAAACTATGGCATTTTATGCTTGTGTTTGTTGCTTCTACTAAACTCCATTTTGTTCTCCTTTTTTTTTTCAAATCTAACCAAAACACATTTCCCGTCTTCTGTTTGTTGGATTGATTAAAGGTGGATCAAGAGCTAGCAGAAAGATCTATATCAACTTAGTTTCCTGAACTTATGAGAACGTGTGCGCGCGTGACTTCATCGCTCCGATAGAATTTTGCGCGTACCATACCACACACACGCGCATCAGCACAGCCTTGTGGAATTCATCCCGCCAAACGCATGTAACTATTGCAGGTATGTGTCACACATCACGAACATTTACATCTTCGACCGAACGCGAGTTACAATTACCTAAAAACATTCTTATTTTATTGTGTGCTTTACCGACTGTTATACGTTACGTTACGTTCGCTACGTTTGTTTGAGCCTCTTGTATTGCAGCAGTTATTTAAGATTCGTCGTATTGGTTCATCCGGGGATGAACCCCTTTTGTGTTGTCATGTCTTCTTAGTGATCAGCCTGTGTTGTTTTGTTTTCACGAGTGTACGTAACTGTTTGGCGAAATACTCCTGCTATCTCATGTTGATTTTGGTCATTTTAACTTCTCTACACGGGCGTGTACCTTTTTCTTAGGCCTTTTCGTTCTATGCCAGGCTATGGGGTGCACATTTTACACACCCCACATTAGGATAAAATTGCTACGCTCGTCATATCTTCATTTGAAGCGAATTGGTCTTCGTTTTAAACCCGCTTACCCTCACTTCAATCATTCTGTTGGGATATTTTATTCTCGTTTATTACTAATTTGTTTTTTTTTGTCATTTTTTGTTTGTTTTTTTGGAGTTTATGGCATGTCACATATGTCGCTATAAACTTGCTGAAGTTATTTGTTACGCTACATACATGATACGGGTACGGGCTAGTTAAATGTGTTGATAAACGTTTCATATCTTATACATGTAATTGCGCAAATATTTCCTTACATTACAAAATGGGCAGATTTGCTATCGCTTTCAGCTTCCCATAATATCTCGTCGTTTTAAAATACATTTATAGTTGTTTTGTTGTTGTTGCAAATTTTTAAACATGATCACACACTTCATCGGCGGTTAGAATGTATTGGTTATCCATTATTTGCAATCGTTACGTGGCGGGTGTGTAGCTTTTTCATTTAAATTCTCTCATTAATGCTAGTGCATCCTTAAGTGTTGCTACCACTCTTGCAAGCAGTAGTGTAGAGTGATAATGATACAGAACGATGCTGCTGCCATTTGTTTCGTTTTCTATAATAAATTCTTCATGACTACATATCGCCCTTACCGTCGATGATATCTGCAGTCACAACGTGTTACCTTCCTGTTCGCCTTATCCTTTAATTGTTACATCTGAAAGAGCACCTTTTGCATTGATTACTTTCAATTAGTCACGTTAGTCGTTTCAACCTTAGTCTTGTTTGCAAGTGAAGGGTTGGAGATTGATGCATCAAAACACAACTTTGAACGTATTTTTGTTTTGCTAGTGTGCCTGTTGGCAGGATATTCACCGTAAATGGTAAATGGTTTGTAACACAGCATTATCTTTTAGCAGTAGAGTGCTACTAATTGTAGGAAATGACACTTTACACTTAGAATAAAAAGACGAGGGCAAAAGTACAGTTATCATAGTGTTCCCCCCCGATTTGCAAATATAGTTTGGAACGTTCAGTTTTGGACAGAACAAGGAACACAAAACGATTAGTAGTTTGTCTGGGATGTTTGCTGCTGTTTACTTTAGCAAGTTAGTGTACTAATCAGCGCTTATGATGGATTTGTTTTTAATAATTTCATGGATTTCATCTTTGCTTTTCTTTGATTGTTTCTGTGATCATGAACATTGGAACAAGTAGATCAAAAATTTGGCTTTGTTTGTTCAGCTGGTTTACGAACCATTGACGTGCTTTCCATGTTTTGACTAGAATGGACGATCGGCATTATGTTGGTTGGAAATTATACAATTACTCTTATTCTGCTGCAGGAAACAGTCAACCATATTGAGGATGCCAGGAAAATTCTCTAGCTTCCCTAGAATCGAATAGTTTCATCGTGAAAAAAGCGTAAGAAACAATTAGTTAATAAAGCTGTCGACGGTTCACTAGTCTGCTAATGATAATGATGATGATGATGGATAATACTTGCAGCAGAACCACAACTTCCGCTCTATTACTATTTTCCTGGAGTGCTCCAATCATAGCCAATTTTATCAACACCAATATCTGCTGTTTTTTGTAATCAAAATTCTGCAGTTTTAATTATATTGTCAATAATTCTGTATTATTTGCAATGCTGCATTAATGTTAAATGTTCGGAGTTTATGTGTGTTCAGCACTGCATTATAATCCATCAAACAGTTGGATGATCGCTTCTCGCGCAGTTCACCCGGTGGCTTTACGTGATTGTTTGTTTTCTTTAAACCTTATGAGTATTTTATAGTTGTGTCTCGTACACGGTTTCATCCAATTTTATACTAGATTCATATGATATAAGTATTACCAGTTACTTCCCCTTCCGGTTTCACACGTTTCACTTGTGTTGCACAATTGTCATAAATGTTAAAAATTTCCACTAACTTCACACCAGACCAAGCAGCATGGATTAAATTCATGTCATTTTCCTTGTATCGGTGTTTTTTGTGTGTGTTTGTGTTTTTTTTTCTCTCTTTGCCTAGTGCGACGCACGATTTATTGCTATATGCCTAATCATTAATAATGATGTTATATAAATAGAATCTTTCTGTTTTGCGCTATGCATTTAGGTTTTAGTGTACTTAAATACTAAAATATATATATATTTATTTCCTCCCTTCGTTTTGCATTGTTGCTATAAGTGTGATGTCTCAATGTTGCCATTCGCTTATGATATCTAGATAAAATTTCACTGTTTTCCCCTTAACTACCTCCCCAAAACATTCATCCACACTCACACACACACATATTTTGATATCGTTTCCATTATAAGTTTGCACCAAGAGCATATATTCTACCACCCCGGCGGCTGCTTATCAAATACACCCACCCGCACAAGAAGTTCGTAGTAAAACGCACAGTTTTGCTTTTGTGTTACTTTTACTTTTGTTTGTTTGTTTTTGTATTACGCTTTAGCTAATTTTGCGCTCCTTTATATGGGAATAAGTTATGCGCACAACATCAGATGTAATACATTTTTGGCCGTATTGTGTTGTGGTTCTCCTCCTTCACAACACATTGCCTGACCGTTTGTACTACTTGCATGACATTGGTGTTCCCATGTTATAGCATTTCGTTAGCAAGCGTTCATCGGGAAACATATTTTCCTAACGTTCGTATCTCGTTATGCTACTAAAGACACCATATTCCACTAATGCTCTGCAATCGGAAATGTAAATTAAATGTCGACTTCCTGAGGCCATCGCTTTGGCAGGTTGTCACAGGACAATCCGAATTAGCATATAAATATAGAAGCAATGCAAACAATTCAACATAAGTTACTAGTTGTTTTGCAGTTCTCTCACCCCAAGGCGGTAAACGCGAAAGAAACCTACAATAATACAATAATCTTTGCTCCACACACCGCTTGCATCCACACATTCATCTGGAATTCATTTAGTAATTCGATTTGTTTTGCATTCGCATGTTTGTTTAGTAAATAATCCTTTCTTTAATGATTTCGCTTCTGCACTGTCTCTTCCTTCTTCCTTTTTTTGTTTGTTATTCATACGGTGAAAGCTATTTGAGTGTTTTTTTTGGTTTGCAACCATTCTTTAATTTTGTTATCACATGTTTGGCCAATATCCTTTTTATAGCTTCGGATTTTACTTTTGCATTTGCGGTAAATGACAGCAACAACAAGCAATGCGATTAAAAATCATACACGGCGCGCTTACATTAATATTTGCACATCTAGCCTTTTGCGTGCTACATTTTTGCACAAGAGTGGAAAGGTTCCCATTTAAAAAGAAGCACACACACACAATAATTATAGTCATATTTTAGGTGGTGCGCTCTCTTTTCTGTACTGCGTTGCTTATTATTTCCTAACATCAAATATTGCTTTAGATTACTTACGCACGATAGAGTAGTAGCAGTAGTAGTAGTAGTGATGATGAGTGAACGTTTAACTCTTAGCAGCATTATTTGTGTTTGTGCCACTAATCCCACCTGTGCGTGTTATGAACGTAACGTTTATAAAAGCATTACATTGATCAAACTTTTAATTTCTGTGTGCGTTTGGAGGTGTACCATCGAGATGTGTGCGTGTTACGATAGCTCAATCACATACAAACATGGGAGAAAACTAACCTTATTTCAATCAAGCTTAAAAAGTAAGCAAACAAATTCATAACCATTACAATTGGAATGTGGTTGAAAAGTATTTGAAACGATCAACTATAAAGTCAAGAGTTTAGGAACTCCGGTAAGGCGATAATTTAACACAATCATCAATTAGATTCGCGGGATATCATGCGTAACTTCAAAAACTAAAGCGTATTAAACGGACGGTGGCAGTGCACCGGACACCTCAATCGTATGTGCTTGGTGAGTGAGTGTGTGAGAAATAAAACCTAAGTTTGAGTGTATAACGATCATTTCTACATTACATTCATTGCTCGTAAGCGTGGTTTAGAAAATCACAACCTTGCCAACGTTACCAGTACACTCAACTACATTTGATATACACTACCAATGACTGGTAGCTATTTGATTCGGTGAGAGCGTGTATTTCGCGGTCCCAGTTTGTTATTACTGTTAATCTTCTGTTAATTCCAAACCCATTCCATACCGCTGTTGTCTTATAATCGAACAGGAACATAATACGAACAAAGTGGACGTATTAATAATGGCTTTACATTCGTCAGAATGAACATTTTAGAATACGACGATGGAAATCTGATTCATGTGTGTTTTGGCTGCTGTTGGGCCTAGTCTGTGTGTGGGGCAGCAATATTACCACAATTACGAAATGACCAACTGGTTTATAAACGGAAGCCCTCCACTTAGCATGAGATCATTTGTCTCCGGTGTCAGTTTTATGTTTTTCTTGTGTTTTGTTTCCATTTCTGATTGTAAGCTTATCGAGAGCTTGATTTTTTATCGCTTTCACGTTACACGTTTTAGATCTGCACTTCGAACAAACTGGAACGAGGTGGCCACAAATTTAGTCATCTTCCAATAGTTGGAATTGTTCCCTGTTTAACTATACTCACTACCGTAGTAAATGCACATTATATACGATGTTAGTTGCTGTGGGGAGAGGAAGGGTTTTGTTCTACAGACAAACATAAGCGTTTTCGTATATCAATTCTCCTCGCCAGTAGAGCGTATCAGTTAGTCAACAATTAATTTAAGATTCATCACTTAGCTCCCTCCCCCCCCATCTTGGTCGAGCATAAAATTAACTAAAACAGTAACAAATAAATAGTTCAGACGAAAACAAAAACAAAAATGATGGGAACGTTGAAGGAAACTTATAATGCATGCACCGCACGTAGCAAGATTTGCTACAATGTCACCCCCTCTTTTAGCATATCTGTTTTTTTGTTTCCGGTGTAAAC
This sequence comes from Anopheles culicifacies, assembly GCA_000473375.1. Lineage (NCBI taxonomy): Eukaryota > Metazoa > Arthropoda > Insecta > Diptera > Culicidae > Anopheles > Anopheles culicifacies. The sequence goes on along the minus strand of AXCM01009360.1, from coordinate 3,292 downwards.
TAACAGGTTCATATGTTGCCTTAAAGTATACGTCATATCATATGTATTATATGTACCTGAAACGCACGGTATATATTCGTTTACTACGTTAAGTAGGTTGTTTTACATCTTAAACGATCATTTTGTTGTTGCAGTATTTCAATCATAGTTCTGTCTTTGTCACCTACTGATAAACGCAGATTTGTGATGGTTTCGAATTCTAAAGTATTTGTTTGTTTTTTGTTTTTGTATCGCAATATAATATATAGTTGAATGCTCTACAGAGCGCACTTTGTGATAGGTTTTTTTTTTTGTTGTTTTCATCTTCTTAACCTCCTCCCTCTGTCGATAGATTTGTGACAATTTGCATGCATCAGATGCTGTAGTCCGTTGGTATCACTCTCACTGCGCGTACTCACTCTACTACTAGTTTTACTTCACAAAAGCATTCCATATTTGCATTACATAAAAAGCGGTATGAAAATTAAAAATTAATCAACAAAACCATTTTGTACCATTTTGTCTGTAACGGGAATAACACTCACTGATTGGTCTAAGCGTTCGATTATGGTGCGACGGTATAAACTACTCCTGTTGCACAACTTTACATCGCACACGTTAGTACGTCGAGGATTGTTCGTGTAGTGTACAACCACCCGTGTGTTGGTTTTTACTCCCTCTTGAGTGGCGCCTCATAGCGCATCACAATACTTTACGTTACAAAGTTAAAACTAACTCCCGCGCCCAAACGGCATCCATCGGGGATGAAGTTTTCCCGTGCGCTGTAGTGGATTGTTCCGCATAAAACTTTACTTTAAAAACTTACCACTACTTCCGTACGCGAAGTTACGTGGGACAGTTGCTTGACGAGTGACGAAATCACTGTACAGCCGTCGCTCTCCCTATTGCTGGTGTTGCTGGTCACAGTTCAATTAAGCTCGCCAACGAGTAAATTCTCCGGAAGGAATGAGTTCAAATTCGATGGAGTTCCCCTTTCAGTCGGACCGTCCAGCGGGGTCCACAGATTACTGCCTCCTCCGGAAGATGACCACGACGGGCCCCAGGTATCTGTCAAATTATAGGTTTATTTGAAATCGATGTTCACCCTTAACGTGACGATTTATCTCGACCACTTACCAGTGACACGGCCAGTAATTGGGCCATTTGAACGCCACGTTTGTGCCATGTTTGAATTGCCAATACCACCAGCGCCTGTGGTTGTGTTCTGGCCTCCACCACCGGACGAGCTACCACCACCAACATTGCCACCATTCTGGCCCGGCAGTCCTAAATGTTGCAGGATCGTCTGTACCTCACCGTCCGTCGGCGATTCGGCACAGATGGTCGTATTGCCGAGTACACAGTTATTCAGCGCCAGCTGTGCTTTGCTCGCCTCCTCACGGGTCAAGTATTTGCACAAAGCAATTCCGTGGTTAAGATACAAATGGAAGTTTTGCAGCGGACCATGCTGCATGCACAGTGTGCGCAGTGTTGATCCATCAATCTGAAAGGAATAAATGAAAATGTTAAGCACTTTTTCCTTTCGAAAAAAGGACGACATACTGACCTGTGCGGTGAGATTCTTCAGCAACAACCAGGTCGAGTACCAGGTTCCGGATGCACCACCACCGCCCGACCAGTTTCCACCCTGGCCGTGACCCGTTCTTTGGATCCATCCGTTACTACCTGGACCTCCGCCTGCACTGCCAGTTGATTTTCCCGAGGACAGTCCCGGAGGAGGACCACGCGGAGTTTTCGCAGCACTGTTGACGGCAGGTCCTCCGGAACCACCACTGAGACTAGCACCCCAGACGTCGGATGCCGCCCCAGTAACACCACTATCGGACCAAGTGTTCTTAGACGCACCTCCAAGCTTACCCATACCACCACCGCTGGTCGAGGATGAATAGTTGTTGCTACTCGCATTGAAGCTCCATGTCGACGAGGACAGGCTAATCGAATCCGTCGGTGACGGTTTGCTGCTGGACGCAAACAGCTCCGAATCCTTCGCTGAACCGACCGAAATCGATGCGATAGGGCTGCGGGCAATACTGCCCGGTGTAATGGTGGGATCTTCCTCAATCTTCATCTGAGTGCCCTGGAAAAAGAAATTGAAATAAGTCAAATGAAAGTTTGTTCGGTTAGTGCGATAACTAACTCCCCCCGTATCGTACCTTCCATGGCTTTCCAGGTTCAAATTCTGGCACTAAATCAGAGAACGAATCCTGATTAGAGGGCCAATCTTTGCCAGTGAGATCGGAGGATGCATTGTCTGGCCAGCCATCCGTCATGCCAGCACGTCCCGATGACCAGGTGCTTTCGCTTTGCAATCCACCCAGACCTCCCATTCCACCGGCGCCTCCGCCACCGTTACCACCGAGCCCAACCGATTTGGCCGTAGATCCAGGAGCGCGCGAAAAGTCTGTTAAATCATGGTTACTATCCTTATCCATCATCGACGGTAGCTTCCATTGGTTTAAACGCGACTGCTGACTCGTAGGGCCACCAGTTCCAGTACCTCCACCAGCTCCAGGTGGTCCCGACAAGTACGGACCATTATTGTGCTCCTTGCCCAGTGTCATCTCCGACAGACTGTTCTGCAGTGCGCTCAGCTCGTTGGGATCATTGCGATGGAAGTTGCCACCAAGATGGCCACCGCCCAGATGGGACGATGGATTACCAACGGACGAATGCTGATGATGCTGTTGTTGGTGTTGCTGGTGTTGCTGCTGATGTTGCTGGTGCTGCTGTTGTTGTTGGTGTGGATGTTGTTGCTGTTGTTGTTGCTGCTGCTGCTGTTGCTGTTGTTGCTGCTGCTGTTGCTTCACGTAGAGCGTTTGCTGGGTGGCAATTTGATTCTGCAAACTTGCTATCTGCTGTTTGATCTTGGAAATCATCGCTATTTGACTATTGGATCCGGCACCTACCACGCTGCTGCAAATTGCTCTGAGTAACTTGCAATTGCTGAAAAGGACAAAACATACCATAAACATCTCCCCTACATTAAAGTTCCTAAATGAGCGAGGTCCAGCGCATACCTTAATGCTGCTCAACAGCTGATTCAAGAGCAGGAACGTTTGTGGAGCGAGCGGTTGGTTAAGGATCTGCGGATTGAGATAACCAGTCTGCACGGCCATCTGGATCTGTTGAACAAGGGACCGCAGTTGGGTGGTCGGTTGTACCGAGTTTTGTCCACCTCCACCACCGCCACCGACAGCATTATTTCCGCCACCGGCTCCACCACCCTGATTGAACGGAGCCATGGAGTTACCCTGTCCGCCTAATCCTCCCATCGGTGGTGGAGCTTGATTCA
>AXCM01009354.1:0-11868 GCA_000473375.1 Anopheles culicifacies | reverse complement strand
GGGTGAATAATGGCGGAACGCGACGAAGACCGGTGCGATGTTTTTGTGGTCTTATAAATTGTTGAGCCTTGTCTTATTATGTAAATGCTTCTTTATTCGCCAAAGAGGGCAGCTCTCACTGGAGGAAGAGCAAAAAAAAACACACAACAACTCCCCAACAAAAAAGCTACAGCATCCCACGGTCAATCAGCAGAATTGCTCCGAACGCGATGGGCTTTGTCTAGTCACTTAAAGGCGTTGGAACGCAAACGCGGGAAGAAAGAAAACGCGCAGGAAGGCTGCTCGAAATGGGTTAGATTAGTCCGCGTTCCTTCCGCGTCTCCGTGCCAGTATCTCGATAACGTCTGCCGGAGCCGGGTTTTGGTTATGTTCCTCGAGAGCCCAGGGTGCTGGATGACACGTCGCGTGATTGCAGTGAACCGTTCGCAACACCGACCCGGGCACAGATTGTCCTGGCAAACAGCTGGCGTTGTTTGACGTTTCCTAGCGGTCGAAGGTCGCATGGAAGCTTGGAACCTGGACCGTCTTGCTAGATCAATTTCTTGTAGTGCGGGGTATTCCAGCTGACTCCCTAGGTAGAACTGACGCCATTTGGAACCGGAGTATCGTCCAATGATGTTTGCCCGTTTGAACTTTTAATTTTGGACACAACATTCAAACCGATCGATCGATCGATCTACAATGGCGCTCGGCTATTGCTGCTGTTTTTAGGCAGATGGGGCTTTCTAGCTGTAGTGGATCCGTCTGTAGCGTCTGTAGGCAGGGAGAACACGATTTTCTGCTTCCAGGACACACAGTGTAGTGCCATTGCCAACTTTGACCCGTGTGCTCTGTAAGCGGACGGCAAATCTGCCGTATTCCCAGGTCGCGTGAGGGAGAGAATATTTATTGAACTCCATTCTTTCGGAGACTTCAGTACGTACTCCTAGTCCTAGTGGTAGTAGAAAGTCAACCGTACCGGGAAGTCTGGTGTGAAAAATAAACCTACCGGTTCCTAAATCGTAGTGAAACGATTTGTTCCTACCATTTTCGAGGCAAGCAGGTAATGTGGAGTGTGGATGGTGATCAATACAACAAAACAATACACCGAACAGAAGCTGCAGAAGCGTGTTGTGACCACGATCACGCAGACCACTGTTCTAGGCCAGTGGGAAGTGTTTCGGGTGCTGGCGGGTGGTTTTCTAACAAGAACAACATTATACGTATAGAATCTTAATTAATTGAACAATTTAAATAGCCACAGGAGGTTCGGAAGCTACCGGACGAACTTGGCGAGCAACCGTGCAACGGGAAAACATTTTTAGTTAGGCAGCGAGTTCAATATTGATCTTGTTGGAATGTTGCTGGAACGCGTACCTCTTTAAGAAGGTATCACACGGCTCTGCAACCCAGGGAACAACAGTGCTACGGGGGTTTTACGAATGGTAACGTCGTTTTAATTGAATTCGAAAACATGGCAATCGTCTGCCCGCTACCACTAAGCTGCACCCGATCTCGGTCCCATTATTCATTTGTCCGCGTGAATCTGTTTTTCTCTCTTTTTTTTTATTTCGCGCACACCCCCCTGTAAGCCGATCGGTGCGAGAGCTTTCAATTCGTGCGATAGGAACGCCTGTACGGATTGGGCCTTTTTTTGCCATTTCGATTCCGAATGAGGCTTCCCCTTGTGGCGATCAGCGGTTTGGCAGTGTAGTACCGCTGTAACAGGATCGATACATGTGCCCGCCCGGATTTGCGGTTGGCTACTTTACAAAAGCGGGCTAAGCCTGGTGTGCGTTTTGCCTGTTGGAGTTTGCTTCCGATCATCTGCTCGCTGCAATCTGGCCATGTGCAGCACTGTGGTCCAAATCGAAAACGAACACGAAACCGTACCGCTCCTCGCGCGCCGTCTTTCGCTCGGAACTCAATTAAAATCACGCAATTAATTAAAAGAAACACCAAATAGGCAATCTTGTAACGAAATCTGTTACCTGTGGCTGTGTTACCGGTCTCGCCACGGTAAGATGCCATCCTTTGGGGAGGGAACGAAACAAAAAAAAGGAAAATGCATTTCGGAATTGAATGTGTATCGTGTTTTCGTGAAATGCTTATTTTCCGGGCCGTTTTCTTGGCCGGCACACGGTGCAAAGGTTCTGGAGAGTTAATTATTTTATCTGTTTCCCCATTTAACACTTTCGGTGACTTATTGGCAGGGCACATCGAAAGGTTGCATGCAGTGCATGAAAGGGTGAGATTTTAATGTGAGCGCATCTTCTGGCATTCAGAGGATGGTCTGATGTTCATGTAGGAATAATCCAGCTACTTACGAACGGCGGAGTTAGGAAGATCGTGTGACACCTCAGTAAGTAAGACCAGAAGTAAAAAAAAAGTAAAATGGTTGAGAACTAGGAATGAGCTATTATGCTTACACATAAAGTTCGTTTAACTATGTAATCTAACATTGAGCTTAGAGACGAAGGCCTGCAAATAGTGCTCTTGATTTTATGTTTAAAAATCTGTCACTATCTTCGCATGTCCACGACTAAGACCTGCGATTTCCTTAGCATTCAAGGAACGGCATCCACTTCGTCAACTGTCACTGTCACAAGCGATGGCCATCTCATCGTCACTCGGTGACACACTGCTTTCCTTATGTCGTTTCCCCACAGGAGAAGCTTTTGTTTCGTGTCGCGCAAAGTAGTCGGAACATGAGTAGTGGATCTTGTTCGCTGAATCTCCAGCATCACCAGCGGTTGAACCAGTGCGCATCACCCGACTGGACCGACCGGTGATAAATGATGCACCCTTTGCGAATGATCGTTTTGTGGCGCAAAAGAGAGAAAAAAAAACTCCAAACCATCCTCCAAACAAAAATACCTGCCAACACTGGGTGAAAACACAGCCCACGGTGGTAGACTATGCCAGATCGATTGATAGCTATGGAAAGGTTTGAAAGGCGCATAAGACACACACGCTAAACATGGGCGAGTGAGCGAATGTTCACCGACACCGTTCCCTTGAAATGAAGCCACGAAACTGTGCTTAGACCCCGTTCGTGACCCTGCAGTGGATCTGCCCGTGCAGCACGCAGAGCATGGATTTGCATTCCAGCCGGTGGGTTTTGTTGCAGCGTGTACGATTCTTAGCAATCCAGGCGGGGAGTTTTCTCATCGGGAAATGGAAAATGCGAGTGCACAGTCGCACTCTGTAGCTATTTTAATTGTCCTTTCTTTAGAATTCCGTTCCGCTTTGCGGGTGTGGATGGACGGGGAGTAGGAGTGTTATGATTTGCATAGAACATGTCGCTGCATTCAGCTAGAGTGTGATGATTCAGTTACAAGTAGCAGTTAACAGTGCTATTCTACAGTTTGAGATGGAAGAATTCAATCCCAGGCTGATACTGAGAAAGGTTCATTAAAATATTTGCTCAGGTTTATTTGTTCTTCGTTTGCCAGGAAGAGGTTATGTCTGCTTACTGTAAATTTTGAATAGAAAGCTTTGCTATAAACTTTTATAGTAAACATCTCACGAATTTAATATACATTATCTACAGTTTTGTGTTTCTAAAAAGCTCTTAAAAACCTTGAAAAAAAGAAATTGAAGATCCGGTCTGTCCTATCGTCAATCGACACAAAGTAAAGCCTCTTCCAAACGTCCCCGATACGCGTGAATCTGCGTACGGTTCAAACGTATTCGTTAGGGTCATTATCGTTTTGTTTGATGCTATTTCGCTTTGATTATTCTCTCCCATCGGGCCATTCTGGTTGCTACTTCTGCAGCACAGAACGTCTGTAGATGAAGCCCCGGGAAGGATGGCTATTCCATGCGGGGTTAGACACTTTGCGTAACCACCTTCCTTCTTTCTCCCTGCGTTCCCTGCCTCTAAAGAACCTGTTTTTCGTTGTTGTACGTGTGCGTGTACAGTGTACAGTGGGTTTGGGACTGTCTGTGCCCTTCGGTACGTTGAAACATTTCCCGCCCGTCATTCAAAAGGCCGGTCGGAACATTCGTAGACGGGGTGGCCAGTAGACAAGGATAGGGCACCAAGCGCACCATCGTTACCTGCTGCTGTGTGCATAACGCGTCCCTCCCAAGCGAATGCTTCCGTCTCGTTCTAATAGATTTGATTATTTCGCCGTAATTTACTATTAATTTTCAATTAGTTACTTGTAAGTTGTTCGAAGCGTCGAAAAGTTCCAATTTTCTCACTTCCTTTCCACGGCATGGTGGAAGACCTTCAGCATTATTATGATGTCTGCGCGTGTATGCGTGTAGGCATGGGATCTTCGGTTGCAGGAAGAAAAACCCATTGAGCTAAATTTGGATGCGCCGTAAACAGACAGAAGCTTAGCACCTGTGGTTATGGTTCGGCTTATTCCTATAAAGTGCCATAAGCCCATGGTGTGTGTGTATAAGCTTTTTAACATTTTTGGTCAACATACTACCCACATACGCACACACACACACACACACACAGCCAGACTCGTGAGCACAATTCAAGTTCATCAATTCTGTACAGTTGATTATGCTTCATTATCAGCTTTGTTTTTATGGCGTGCAGCGAATTTGTTGCGTCCCAGCACCAGCGATTGCCATCGGTTTTTGTGCGGGTTTTTGGACACAATCGATCAGTGCACGGTTCTATTTAGGTTCGGTCACGCTTCCGAGCCGCGGAAAATGGCGATATCACGCAGAAATGGGGTTAACCATTTCAACACGCTTCATTAGAACTCATCGAGCGGGGTCCGGTGGAAAGAAAGCGCAACGAAAGGAAAGCTTAACGGAATGGTAAGAACTTTACAAAAAGTAGCGAGGAAGAAAAGAATCTGTTTTTCACTGTGTTTCCTTTCCACTGTCCGAAGTATGGCCAAATAGTTGTACAGTTTTTTTTCTTCTATCTATTCTTTTGATGGGATAATTATGATACATTCGTGTCTTGTGATGCATCGAAACGCATCGTGCTGGTCTATGCTCCAACGGGTGAGCAATCGTACGATCTATCTAGCTGTAGGCTTCCTATGGTCGCGCTCCGATATCGGAATGGTTTAAAGGACCCGTGTACGCTAGCCATCGAGGTACAAGTTACCAATTATTTTTCAATAAAAATTGATGATAAATTTGCTAGACCTCCATCCACGGTGCAAAGCCCCGCTCGTATGTTGTCTCTTCGAAAAAGAAAACAACATCTTACCATCCAAGTAAGACTCCAAGGTAAAAAAAACAGGCCCATCTCTTCTCACGGCCAAGTGTCGCATATATTCCCATTACCCCGTAGCAGGTTTGTTTGTGCTGACTTTAGTTTCTTGTTTTGTTACTTGTACATATTTTTTTTTCTTCTTTTCCTTTCAGTTGTTGTTTGCTTCTTCTACTCGATCGCAAAGATTTATTTACGTTTTTTAGCTTCTCTTAACCCCTATCATTCATCACTGGTCTATTCACGGTGCTTCACCCCCGGGGGCCCTTGCCGACGTGATGCGGGGCATAATGAATATGCGGATACAGGTTTACCAGCGATGCTTTCGCTTCCAGCAGTAATAACCACGTGACAATGGTTAATGCCATAATGGCGATAAGACGCGGTACACTATCATGGGTGAAATTTCTTAAACACATTTCGATAGAGAAGATATCTTTCCTTAATATTACAACATTATTCTAGCGATGTAATATCCTGAGACAAAAATTGATGTTTTATTTTTTTTGTAGTCACTTTTAAACGATAACCAAATCCCATTTCCATATTTATTAAGTACACTGGACTGAAGGGTTGTTTTCCTGGCGATTTTTCACTCCCGACACCAACACCATCAGTGGCCGGTAGAGCTAGGCTGATAATTAGACCTATCTATCTCGCAACCTGCCTGCTCCTGTTGGAGATGCTGAACCCTTCGCTTTCATTGCGGTTTGCAATTTTGTAGCTACTCGCACCCGCGCGCTGTGTGTGTAAAAGTGCAAAAGTAACACGTACAACCATTAAGCCGACTAAGGCAAGAGGGCTAAGAACGATGCATGGGCTGCGGAGGGAGTGAAATAAAAACAAAAAAACGGATCCCATCCAACCGAAGGGAGCTAATAATAAGTAATGATATGTTTATATTTGTACTGTGTACGTTTGAACGCGGAACTTCTGCATAGGGGAGTTTTCCACCGCAGAGAAGGCAAAGCTGAAATATTCCTTTTCTTTGCATCGTGATTGCCTGGCTTCTCTTGTGCAGAAATCCCTTTCGAAGCAGACGCTAAGCCGAAAGCCAGTTATGCAGCCTAGGAAGTGTTCTTGCAGGAGCTTGCAAGGATGTGGAGGAATATTTCTCGTGCTTGGTGCATGTTTCGTGTTTTGCTATTTAATTATTACCCAAAAACCGTAACCGGGAGGAACTCGGCAAAGCTCGTTTCATTGGGAATCATTTAAGCGCGCGGGAAGCGTTTGATTGTGTGTTCATTTCGTACAGTACACTTGCTGCACACGGTTCGTACCGGCTTGTGTATACGTTCATAGAAGTGGGCGAGATTGCGTGGTTGAGATAAATCAATTAATTCTATACCGTCAATATATTTTTTGTCTTCTCTTCCGCTCCTGCAACAAGCGGTTGCGCGTGACACGGATGGAGGCAAAGTGCTTTCATGCACACTCTATGTTTCTATTATTTTGCCATATCGATTGTTATTGGGTGATATTGCGCGGCTGTGTGTGTAAACGAAAGCTCGCGTTCGAAAAACGAACGGGTGCTTATAAGTGCCGTCCGTGTCCCGTGGGCCGTTGTGTGAGTTGTCCTCACCATGCTACTGCTACGCGGTTGTAGACATTGTAGAAGAAAGAGCACTGGACGCGTCGCGTCTTGATGTTTCATTTGTACACCGGGATTGCTTACATGTGGTACAACAACATTGAGTAGCAAGAAGCAAAAAATAACATGGGAAATAGGGACAGATTGTAAAGGTCTTCGTCGTGGCCTGAGAAGGACACAAGGGAGCAAAAAAAAAGCTCCCTCCCCGGCCGTACAGTACAGCGCCGAGTTGTCTTAATATTAATGAATGCAGCGCGGACGCTCATATCGCTACTGTCTTATCTTTAATGTATTTATTATTATGCTACCGGAGGTGGACTGAATGCGTTCGGGTTCGAGGTTTTAATCGTGGTACTGCGATCGTTGCTTCGGTTCGCGGAGTCACCGGGCCGCAGTGGGCAGAAGCGCTGTCAGGATCGTGCAATCGTACAGCGATCTCGCATGTGAGAAGAGACAGTGTCACGCGATGAGAGAAAGGATTCTGTCGCACGAGAACCGTCGCACCGTATGGTTCGCGATCCTTTCGGCGTGAATAATTAAGCGTTCATTTCGCGCGCTCGCTCGTTTGGAAGAAAACCGAAAGTAATTGCCACCATTGAACCGTGCGGACACCTACTAACGGTTGGCGTTGTAAACGGGGAACATTATGAACATGATTAAACAACCGTTTGAAGTGGGTTTTTTTTTCTTTTCTTTGTAGGCGAGAGACGAGATGATTGCTCGTTTCGTGGGTTTGTGGCTTTAGCGAAAAATAATCGCGATCGCACAAGAAGCAAACACTCGTGTTGAAGAATAGACGCGTTTCACACGCGAAATAGTACAGAGAGTTGTTTGGTTTTTTTTGTGGCACGCTGGGAATTAACCCCGAACGCGATGACTGTGGCGTGTAGATTGCACTAGTTTTTGTTTTGTCCCAACTGTGTGTAGTAGTAGTCTAAGGACGGCACTGCATAGGAGCGAAGACCGTCGGTAGCGAACATTCGCCCGCTCAAAGTAATTCCAATGTAACAGAGCGTCCTTTTTTGGTGATAGTTAGCTGGCGAAAATCAAGATACGTGCTCAATAGCCTGGCCCCCAGCCACATTGGTACAGAAGTGTGATCGATCGCGATCGCGGCGCAGGAAATTTCTACGCGAGCGGTGACAGATTTATGGATCAGAAGAAAATTGATACCGTGGCGTGAGAAGCGGTGTGAAAGTTATCAAAGTCCGCGCTCTTTCATCGGCTTGTGTGTGAGTGTTGCTGTAGAGCTGTAATTCCAGGATCTACAGTGACGTTTGATTTGATCGGCTAGCAAGTAGTTGGCTGGTCCTAGTCCAAATCGGTGTCTCTGGTTTCTGGTGGCTCTCACCCTCTCACATTCGGTTCGAATTATCGATCGACCATTTGACAGCTTCCGAGCGCGAGAATTCGCACGCCATATTAACTCGCGTAAAAAAGGTAGGGGTGGGTAAAGGGACGAAGGAGAGATCCATTAAGGGAACTATCCATAGATGCATTCCCGTGCGTCACCAGACGCAGAACACGCGATTCTCGTACGCTCGGATGGTTTAAATTTCAATTCATTAAATTAATTAATTATGACGTAAAAGGTAACTAACATCGGACGCTACACCGCTAGGTAGTTAGAGCAACCAGCAGATAGTACCAACTTCACCAGCGATCTGGCGCGATAATTATGAAATGGGAATCTGGATCGGAGCCATCTGGGCAAATCGGGGCTCGCTAAAGGTCTCCACACACTCTCCCGACTTTTTTTTTTCTTTGCTACCCCCAACTATGGGGGCTTTAGTGATAGCGATCTGTGAAAAGCTTGTCGACAAGCAACCGCCCTACTGGGACATCCGAGGGCGTGTGTGTGTGTGGAGTGAGTCCAGCGGAAGGAACGGGGTCGGTAGGCTTTTGTGTTGTCAGTTTTGTGCGCGATAATCACGTTGATGGTTTTGCCGGTAGGCTTTGCGTTTCATTTGGCAATGAGCTGCGTTTAACGGGGAGGTACTCCGTCGGTACTCCCGAGTGCCGGTGATGGCGGACGGACTAAATTAAGTCGCCCGCTGTCTCCCGGGGGTTGACAGGTAGCCGTCAATTAGGGACAGCCAGTGCGCACCCGGTGGGGCTTAATTGATTGTCCGGGGGAGAAAAAAAAGCGATGCTGATGGACTTTTATGAAATGAGCGAATTCTACCGGTTAGCTGTGAAAATATGGTCAGTTTTCGTGGAAATGTAGTGCGGCATGTGTCGTTAGTGTGCGGTAGACTGGAGACACCGACTTCAAAACACGCTCCTGTGGACGAAAATGAGTCCGAAAATGGAACGGTCTCGCTTCCTTTTATTGCCAGGCGCTAAGGTGTAATAGTATAATTGCGGCGATTTTCCGGTACTTTAACCAGAGCTTGTTACAGGGGGCTGCATGAGAAGCTGCAGAAGGTGCTGCAGCAGCAGTGTCTGGGATGGATGAGGTTAGAGCCGACATTCTTTCGGTAATGGCTGTAAACCAATACCACTTGCCCGCTTTGCCCTCCCCCGCTACTGGTGGATGCAATTTCATTGAAACAATTCTATTGTTTCGCCGTTGCAGGATAAATTAGCCAACAGGTCGGCAACGTGCTGCTCTTTTTTCCCAGTGTTTATTTTACGCGTGCGTGTATACATCCGTGGCACAGGGCTGTGCTACCGGGTACGACGTGTTTTATTAGCCAACAACAAGCGAACCAACCTCCATCGGTCCTTCTTCAGCCACTTATTTAGCGCTTCATTCTCCAACCGACGGCACCCCCTATTTGTATTCGTGTAAAATATTTACTAGGGCTATTGGATGTAATTTATGTTACAGGTTACCCATCCGCCTCCAACCAACTCGCCCGCCGATTGGGCTGGATTTTTTTTTTACCAGCAGCGTTTTGCTCACCACACGCTGTGGCAAAGGAATCACGGAATTTTCGTTCAGCTTAAACCATGCTTTTCTGGCCCCGTGCTTCACCACCCATCCGGGATGGTACAGATCGCGCAGATCATTTGTTTGCCGTTTCGAAAATTTACAACCATTTCAAACTATCGATTCACCGGGTTACCAGTAGAACGGTAAGAGTAGCTTCTTTTCTCTCACCAGCAATGGCAGGATACACAATTGGTTTCGGTACCGGTAATTTCGAAAGATCGAGGCGACATATACCGGGACACGATCAAAACGTACCGGTACAGCGCCATCGACCGGTAGCGGCACGAGCATCGCGTACCGGCTGTTGTGCCGTCGTGTCGTTGGATGTAGTATTTGTTTTTAAACTGTGCGAATTTAGATCGAAAAAATGTAAATATGCGAACCGATCGGTACAAAACGGTTTGTTTCTTCGCCAAACGCGCGCAAGCTCTTCAAATGGTACCAGAAAGACTTGCGCAGTGGGTAAGACGACGAACCTGGCAGTGAGCGAAGGAGCTGGCAGGGCTAACAAATCGTTGCTCGATTGTAATAAAATAGAAGAAAGAGCTAATTAGGGGGTGAGGTACTATTTCTACAAGCCGTTTTCGCGTGTACGTTCGAGCAAATACACATCCCCGTCGATCACCCTTTTCACATCGGGGCATCTGGAAACGGGGTTGAAAAACAATTCACAGTGCGATCACGACCGAGCTTTTTGTGTGTGTGTTTTTGTTTTTTGCTACCACCATCGGGGCAAGGAGTTGCAACTGACCGGCCCATCGGTGCTCGGAAAGCCCCTTGGATGGGATCGTAACATCGGCTCAGGATTCAACGGTAATTCGTTGCTCATTGGTTACGGCAGCTCACGGGGTGCCGACACGATCGCCATACCAGCCCTACTTTGTTCTACTTAGGATCGCACGTCGGCGCGATCGTGTCCCGATGGGTTTGCGGTTTGGTATTGGCTATTTTACCAACCGAGTCGAAGGTATAGGGGATCACTCGGACCGGTGATTGGTTCGAGGCTTTTGGGGTTGGATGTTTTGGAGACTTTAAAACCCTCCACTAGTCCATTCTTTCGCGTGGGAGTGGTGGTTGGTTAAAGGCATTTGGCATCGCAAACATTGCAAATGATAGAAAACACAAAACGGAGCAGAAGCTCTTGGTGTAATTGTTTTGAAAAGGGGGAAACATAACAGTGCGATTGCGCGTTGATCGTGAGCTCGTTTATCAGAATGTATTCCGATTGATTAACAAAGAAAGGCACAAAGTTTGTCGAAATTTGAAAGTAATCGTAAATATATCACAATGGTACTTACTCGCACTCGCCCGGCTGGTCACATTTGCCATGTATTTGATCACATCCTGGCTTGCAGATTGCTGAAAGTGGCATAATCGTAAGAAAATGTAAGTGTGCTGTTAATGGGAAACTCGCGCGACCATACTGTCGAGTGGAATTGAAAAAAACAAACGTTACGAATAAAATCAGCACGAGTGAAAGGAAAAACCTCAAACGTATCTGGTACGTGAAAATGAACCCCCCAGACTGGGTACTGGGCAGTGGAGCGATAAGGAAGAAAACTGAAAGTAAAATAAAATACTACACATATAAAACCAGTGGCGCGCCGCAAGACAATGCGTGCCGGTCTTGAAAACATCCATGTTGAAACAAACAAAAAAAAAAAAACCACCATTCGGCCTGCGATCGGATAAGATAGGGCCGTAATGAAGAAATAAAAATTCCAAACGCAATGAAAAACAAACCCGAAATCGAATTTTCACCACCCGTTCACATTGGTAAACTTTGGCAACTGGCTTGCTTTTAGGAGGTCGTTTAGTTTGTGTGTTTATTTTTTTCCTTGGTCCCGTGCGCTTGGTTTCCTCTTGAGTCCATTAGTCTAATCTTCGGAGCGTTCTCTTATCCACCGGCGAAAGGAAAGCTTACCAACGCACTAAATGATTCGTTAAAAAAAACCGGTGCCTCGATCGAGCGCTGGCGCTTGAATGCATCTTCATCGAGCCGATCCTCGACCGATCGATTACATAAATTGACCTTTCACATCGGGCTACCGTTGCTACCGTGTTTTACTGTGAGATTGGAACGTTGGATGTGGATGCTCTCATTGGAGCTGGGTGTTTGTTAATCGTTCCATGACTTAATATTGTGAAAATGATAACATCATTCCG